>JAHZNP010000085.1:0-169430 GCA_020615345.1 Triops cancriformis
TAATTGAACATAAGATTCATACAAAATATTTCAACTTTACAAGAAGATAGACGTATTATGCTAAAGAAATGCGATGCCTACAAGGAAATTCAAATTTTGCGGGAACCCACTAAGACTCGCTCCCTGGTTGGTTGGAAGAGCTGTCAGAGGCGTGGCGGCAGAGCACATTCTGGCAGTGAAAGGAAAGGCTAATGCCATTGAGCCCCCTGTCCCCATAGTTTTTTTTTAACAGTACTGTACATGTTTTCAATGTATTGCGACACGTGAGTGGGTGTTTGCGTAGCACGTTTTCCCCCTCCAGCGCTCGTCAAAACCTCAGTCCAGCCCCAAGGCGCTTTGAATTCCCCACACTCGCCTTGCTAAGTAATGTCGTAGTGTAACAAGTTTGTGTTCGGAGTCAATCTCAGCTATGGAGCAAAACACAACTCAACGCTACGCTAAGGAAAACGGCACAGAAGTGGTTAATTGCACCTATGGTTTCACCCGTTTGTTGAATGGTAGCAAAGTAATTCTGCGCAATAAGGTAATCAATATACATATTACCCCCAAACTAGAGCATATCTATCTCGTTCAAGGCTTTCCGAAAGACAAATAAAGTTGCCGTGATTTCAGGCTGCGGAGAAGCCCGCGAGATCCTTAGTGCAGGTATTACCTCTAATGTTGCACGCAATAATAAGGTAATTATACAGGGAATTAATTACTGCATAGGACTCGTTGGGCCTGGGTTGTTATCTGCGGTTGTCTTGGGTTCCGGTTTTGCTTCACCGCAACCAGAGCAAATTTTTTATGCTCTTCGAGAGATTAAACCAGAAAACAATGGTATTTTTTTTTAAGCATTGTCCGGTATTTCATAAAAACGTTCTAGCCGGAGTTCTCGCCGTTATTGTCAATTCTGTTGAAGACTTAACTAACTTTCGGCTGGCTGTTGAATATGCTGAAAAGCAAGGCATCAAAGTACATAAAATACAATGTAATTTCATGAGTAACTGTTTCTTATCTTCCATTCCAGGTCGAGATGCTAGTTGTAGGCGAGGATTACATTTCTATGGACAAAAGTGAAGCTATACAGCACAGCGGACTGATGTCTAGTTTGATGGTCATGAAAATTTGTAGCGCGTTGGCCGAAATAGGCGAATCACTAGAATCCATTACCGAGTACGTAAAGAACGTACTCCATGTGATTGGCACAGTAGGGGTAAGTTTAGCTCCCCATTCTGCTACAAGTAGGTTCACAGTAGAGTATTTATTTTGCACTTAGTAACTTGTTTATATAGATGAAGAGCTGTCGTTTCGCCTAGTGAAAGGGGTCGAAAGTCTTCGTACGACAAGTGATGAAAGTGAACAATTTCTGGGAAAAGTAACACGACAAATAGGCTTCAATTGCATTTGTACGATGTATTTCGCTAGGAAATACGAGTAAACGAGCTTGCTGCTGCCATGATTGAGCATGTAATTGGATTTTACTCCAAAACGAAAATTGATATAAAATCCAATTCCTCTGTGGGACTGATTATTAACAGCTCTGGGAAACTATCCGAGCGTGAACAACTTATTTGTACAAAACAGCTCGTCAAACAATTAGGTAGGGTCATTTTTTTGGTTTATTCAATTATTTATTTTTATTTACTTTTGCTTAGTTCTTTTAATTCAATACTTTTAACATCTTGGTTTAGTAGAAAAAGCGCCTGACCTCAAAACTAGAAAACTTTTTTACCTAGGGCTTGTTTTTACTCGTTGTACCGAAACACATCAATGGAGTACTACTTCTCGTTTTCGTTTATTTAATCTATCAAACTTTTAGAACTTCGCGGTGTAACTTTAGCGCGTTGCTGGTCCCGTCATTGCATAACGCCATGGGAAAACGCCAGTCTGCAAATGAGTCTAGTACCCCTCGATGATCGTTTGTTGCAATTGCTTGATTGGGATTGTGTAGCACCGTCTTGGCCCAAACATTCCTCAAATTTTAAGGTCAACGAGGAAGGCAGACATCTGATCATTGATCGTCAGGTAAACCTCAAAATTGTGGCAAAAGAAAAATACACTATAGCTCTAACTTATTGTACATAGATAAATTTTACTTATCCGATCGTCGAGACCAGAGTACAACCCGCGTCGATGCCAGGTTTCTGGCAACTGTGTAGTTCCTGGCACTGCATGTTTTGCTGTTCCAATGTAAGTTACCCCTCATCTGCGTTACTGCGACTATGCTGATCTCTTGTCCTAAGGTATGCAAGTTTGTGTTCCACTGTGTTCAGCATGTTGCGTCTAAGGAATTTTAATGTAATGAAACCGTATGTTTTCATTCAAACTGCGCATCACTTTGCAGGTATACAGATTGGTCTCGGTTCTTGGCTGAGTTCGTTTTATAACCGTTCTTTTTCTAGTTGCGTGGTTCTTTTATGACTTCCGGTAAGATCTATAAGACTTCAATTGGATACGTAAAAGCCTGGCATTTTTATTTGTTTGGTACACATTTTTTTACGGATGAGGGCTATTTTAAGCGGAGTCTTTTTTATCACTTGCCATCATTGAACTTCGTGGTAATTTTTGCATTATCTAAGGGCAACAGGTATAAATGTTTGAGCAAATTGGCTTTGTGTCACAGTATGCTTTTCTGTTGAATGAAATTTTAGAAAAACCATTCTCTTGTAAGCAGAACGAATTAATTATTTGAAAGAATATTTAGCATGCTAAGCACGGTAGGGCGTAGTTCTTAGAACGTGACAGGGATTGACATTCATGCCTGGGTTATGCGTGCCAACTACTGTGGCCCGCGAAGCCCTTTCAAGTGGCACGTGAAGAAATTCTTTTACATGGTCTTCAACAAGAGATTCTATTGTATCGTACGCACTATAACTCGCAGAATTTCAAAAGATCGAGAACAGTTTATAAAGGTTTTAGAGCTCAAAATAGTGCTTATAGAGGAATAATGGAATTGTGTATATGAAAAAGTTATGCAGGTATTATCAATACAACTAATTTTCGAATGCCGAGCTTCTTTTAGTAATGAAAGCACGTCTATATACATTTTTGTATTGATACGGTGGAATTCAACACCGAAGTAACGCCTACGTTTTTCCGTGTACTGTATGGCAATGCCGCCTCAATCCCCAGTCGGCTGAATACCAACCATAGAGTAAATATATTGTGTGCTCTGTGATTCCAACACTGAAGCTGCTGGCATCGTTTATTGGAAAAGATCAATACATATCCGACTCGTAATTTCCATCTGTCACGTACAAAATACCTTTGCGAAATGAACGAAAACGTAGCTGGAAATGCTAGTGACCCCAACACTGCAGCTCCGCAAGATTTAAGCTCATTGTATAGCCTTACATCGATTTTGGGTGACCAACGGTTAATCTTTCGGAAAGAGGTGAGTTTGACCTTGTCGTAGCTTGTTTAGACATTGTGCCCTCAAGGTTCTCGACAGCCGGGACAAAGTTGCCGTGATAAGCGGGAGTGGCGAAGGATATGAACATTTCAACGCAGGTACCATTATTATATGTTCTTAAATAAATGGGAATATCGTTATAACGAACCTGATTACAGCAAACCGTCAGGTATTATGGGAGAAATTAAATAGGTAATCCCTGCCCATGAAAATGTGCAGGCAGTCCTTTGGGGTTCGTTTTTAGCGAGATTTACTGTATAATTTGTATAACAAATGTTTCATTTCCTGACACACTTATTGTTAGCAATTATTGACCGACCGCAATCAATTTGTATAGGATTGGTTGGGCCTGGCCTATTGTCCGCTGCTGTCTTAAGCCAAATGTTTAGCCCTCCGCGAACCGAAAATATTCTTGCCGCTATTCGTGCAGTGAAACCGGCAAATAATGGTACTTGACACCTTTAAAATATTTTTTTTCGCTAAAAACTTACGCTCTTTAAAACATGTTTTTTAAAGTGATTTTATTTTTAATAAATGTAATTTCGCTTCTTCGTTTTCCTGTTTAACCAGTTCTATATTTTAGCTGGGGTTTTGGCACTTGTCTTGAATGACACCAGGAGTAGACCCAATTTCAGTTTGGCTGTTGAGCGCGCTTGCAATGAAGGCATTAGCGTAAGGACTTCGTTATTCCATTCTGGAATGTCTGATATTGTTTCGTCTGTAGGCAGGAATGGTGGTACTGGGAGAGGAGCAAACTCTAACGAACCATGATAAAATTTGTAAACATAATGGTACAGCGTCAAGTTTGCTGGCCATGAAAGTAGCCTGTGCCTTAGCTGAAAACGGCACATCGTTGGATGCAATTATAGAGCATCTTAACAAATTCATGCCAACAGTAGCGACAGCAGGGCTGGCGATAACATCTTGCTATACAACAAGTGAGTTGTTGGATACCGGAAACATTTGCGCCGAAGAAAGCAAGCATTCTTTGAAGTTCGATGATTACAGGTCTTGAACCGGTATTTCGTATGGATTGCGATGAAGTTGAAGTTGGCTTGGGTGGTAACAAGGAGAAGTTAGCTCTATTACGTCAAGATGTAATTGATAATTTCCATTTTTTGACATTATTTTAGTATTGTGTTTGTTACAGCTTGTTTCGGCGAAGGAAATAGCGGCAACTATGATCAAAAGTGCGATCGGCGACCACTCAGAAATGAAGTCTTGGGCTTTTAAACCAGGATCTCCTGTAGTGTTGATTGTGAGCTGTTTGGGAAAGTTGTCACAGCTTGACCAGTTGGTTTGCATGAAGCAGATTCTTCAACAGTTAGGTATGTTTTGTTGTAAGGAAAACTTTTGCATGTGTATGTCAAGTATGCGCATTTTCTTTCAGAGGCTCGAGGTCTAACTGTCCTTCGTTGCTGGTTGCGCTCATCTTTGGCACCCCAAGAAAATGCGGGCTTGCAGATGAGTATAGTTATAGCAGACGATCGCGTATTGGAATTACTGGATTCTGTCTGTTTAGCTCCGGCTTGGCCTATGCGCTTTATTCATGATAAAGCAAGCGATCTAGGTGCTTGGAAAGCCGACTGCCATGTATTTTCTACAAATGAGTAAAGGGATGGTATCATAATGGTAATATATGTTTTTTACCAGGATGAACTCAAAGCTCAGAGTGCTCGACCTAACGAAGATAAAAAATGCACTGACTGCGACACATGCACGGGTTGCTGCCTATGTTGCCAAATTGTACTCCAATGCCTTGGATGTAACTCATTTGTATTACTTTGTTTGTAAATTGTGTATTTTTATGTACATAAATTATTTCTAGGTGTGGTCGACATACTTACATTATGCAAGAGCGACTAGTAAAATGCCTTGCTGAATTACGAATTACAAGATGACGTCTTCGTAACGTACTTCCGTTCGTTGCTTCAAATTCCGTTTCTATCGATTCTACGAAATATTTTTAGTGTTATAGGTTGACAAAATATGTTTTGTCCTGTTTGATACGAATCTCAACTTTCAAAAGACAGGTGTTTTCCACTGTGTTCCCACTACATATTTGAGATTTAGGATGCAAGGTGCCTTATATAAAGACATTTAATCGAACTTCCGTTTACTTCCTCTTAATACCCGAAAATCACAATTCTTAGTTAACTAGGCAAAAACATTTTAGAATCGGAATCCATGACTTGCTTACATAAAGCCTTTTCAAGATCCGCGTAATCGTATTTCCGCTTTGCGCCTTGAATCGTATTTTTGTCGTTTCATTTCAGCAAGAGGCCTGGGTGACGTAGCAAACTTCCCACTGTACACGGGTGGGTGAGATTGTTCGTGCACCGTGCTAGATGCCTGTAAGCTAAAGAGCAGTCTGACCTCACGTTTTCATGTTGGGCCCTGCAGGAAACTTTCCCTGATAATCACCAAAGCTGTACAGTATCACCTACGCCTTCAACGGGCATAAACACCTTTGTGGGTTCTTTCAAGTTTTAAGGTGCGGTTACACCTAGTGAAAGCATTGTCTCGTCTGCCATTTTTTATGTAGGGGTGTTTTAATAGGTTAGAAAAAATGAGTAAAAAGTTGTTGAATTCTCCGGAAACCGCGGTTGACGAGGCTTTGCAAGGTCTGGTTTCTGTCTACAATCATTTGCGTATTTTGGGTGATCAGCGAGTTGTCCTTCGAGATGAAGTGAGTTCCTACCGTAATTGTTTGTTGCCAATGAATAGTACGCGTTAATTGGTAATATAGTAAAATTATATCTTATTTATGTCGTGACTGTCCCTAGGATTTTGTCAGCCAAAATAAAGTTGCCGTGATTTCTGGTGGCGGAGCAGGACACGAACCTTTCAGCGCGGGTAATATAATTGAGAAATTGGAAACATTTCCTCACCATTCTCGTTCCTATGATTTCTTAAGGATTTGTCGGGCCTGGCTTGTTATCTGCCGCTGTGGCGGGTTCCGTATTTACGTCACCTCCTCCAGGTCACATTCTTGCTGCTATTCGAGCTGTCAAGCCAGCAAGCAATGGTAAAAGCTGAAAATAATAAATGCAAGCCAAAAGTTCAATAAAAGGTATAATTTGTAGTGGGAGTACTCGTTGTTGTGATCAACTACACCGGAGATAGGTTGAATTTCGGTTTGGCTGTAGAACGGGCTCGTAATGAAGGCATTAAGGTAACTTTCGCATTGTAAATCGAAACATGAGTAAGTTTAAGGTTATGTAGGTAGACATGGTGGTAGTTGGTGAAGATTGCGCTCTCGCGAGTCCCAATAAAGCCGTCGGACGGAGGGGATTGGTTGGCAGTTTACTGGTCATGAAAATCGCCAGTGCCTTAGCTGAAAAAGGAGAATCGTTAGAATCTATTGTCGAATACCTGAATAATTTGCTACCTAAGCTTGGCACAATGGGAGTAGCGCTAACCTCTTGTTCCTTACCAGGTAAATCACTAGCACAAATCAATGAAACAAATCTCGTTGTATGCAGAAATGTTTGTTAGTGTTAAAGTGATGGAATAATAACTTAGAGATTACTTTGTTAGGAAGTGGACCGCTATTTCACATGGAGAACGACGAAATCGAATTAGGCTTAGGCATCCACGGTGAGGCGGGCGTTTCACGACTCAAGGTACTATTCACCTTCAAAGTTTGAAAAGTTGCATTCACGAAAGTTTGATGATAGGCGATGCCTGCGAAAGACGTGGTTGGAACAATGATTGAGCACATGGTCCGAGATGATTCTAAAACGAAATTGGAGCTCGCTCCTGGCTCAAATGTCGCTCTAATCGTTAACAACTTGGGCGGCTTATCTCAACTCGAGCAACTAGTGTGTGCCAAGGAAATCATTAATCAACTAGGTATGTGCTACTGTAATTATGTGTCTTGATTATTTTTACTATATTACCTGACGTCAACAGTATTTTCATTTTTCGTGGAAATTCATCTGTGACTTCGACTTGATAATTTGCTTTTAGTTTTCAATGTGATCGTATTATTTTACAGTGTTTCCAACAGACTTGACATGCACGATCGCTTGTGAGCAGAACTCTTTTGAAAATGTTTCATTACGAAATAGAATATATGTACCACCCCTCTCTTTAAAATAGAGCGCCGTGACTTAGCTGTTGTGCGGTGTTGGATGGGTCATTTTATGACGTCGTTGGAAACCGCTGGCTTGCAGATCAGTCTACTGTTGGTCGACGATGTCTCGTTAGAATTACTCGATCACGAGTGTCTAGCCCCGGCTTGGCCCAGACGCTTCATTTCCGGATCTCGCTTTACACCTGAGAAGTTAAGTGACGGAGGAAAACGCTGGGAACCACACTACGAAGTACAATATTTTTCTAATTTAACTTTCACCACTATACCTGCTTTGCATTCTTTGTTCTTCATTAGGAAAAGGGTCTGTATCTCAGCTTTGAATATCACGATGCTGTTCGGTCGGCCATCCGGGCCGCTTGTGAACGTTTGCTGGAGCACGAGTCCCTACTTAACGAACTCGATTCCGGCTGCGGTGACGGTGATTGTGGTACAACCATGGCAAAATTTGCAACAAGTAATAGAAATTCAGTAAAAAAAGCTCTCAGATTTATGCTACATAATATTGATTGCACTGTCAGGTATTTTGGAAACGATTGACTCCCTATGTGTCATGTGTCCTTACACAATGCTCAACCAGTTGGCGGTACTCGCTGAAAACCACGTCGGTGGTACGTCTGGAGCTCTGTATGCCCTCGGATTCACTTCCGCTGCACGCGAATTTTTACCTAGCGAAGATAATGTAGAGATATCTTGGAAAACTTGGTCGCGAGCTGGCGAAGCCACGTTGAAAGCCTTGATGAAGTACGGGAAGGCTGAGCTGGGCGACCGAACGTTACTCGATGCTTTAATGCCGGCATTGGTCAAGTTCTGGGACGAGGATAATAAAGATTCCCTGAACGCTGTACTTGATGCCCTCTTAGCTGCTGGCAAAACGGCTGAGGACGGTGCAGAGACCACAGCTTCAATGGAAGCCAGGTACGTCAAACTTTTTTCCTACGTTAAACCTTCGACAACGTGTTCTTCTCTTAAAACATGCTCGCTTTGCACGGATTCGATTGCCTAACGTGGCTGAGCTGTTGTAGGGCTGGCCGCGCTGCATATGTAAGTTCCGAGCACTGGGACAGACGCGATGCAGGTGCCCAGGCTGTTGCCTTGTGGTTTCAAGCTTTGGCGAAGAAACTCAATGAGAAGTTGCGCATTTCTGATCCTGAACCGGCAGCTGAGCCTGAACCGGAAGTCCCACCGCCGCGTTCTCGATCTAGCTCGTCAAGCTCGTCTAGCTCTAGTTCTTCCAGCTCGGATTCAGACAACGAATAAAGCAGACGTCGGTTGTTCATAAAAACACGTGTATTCGGTAGAAACCTTGGACGGACGTAAGAAGTTGCACTATTATTGCATAATGGACGGTATTTCATGTGGAAAAGATGATCTTAAAAAACGTTGCTAAAAACATTCAAACACTTTTAAAAAAAGATCTAGAAAAACAGAGATTCTTCCCTTGCTGGTCTCACTTAGTAAAACAACCTGTTAGTACTGCTACCAGTGCCATTAATGTAAAAACTAGGGGTAACGTTGATTGATTTGCTACCGCTCCTGCCAAACGGCACTTGTACATGTCATACCTAAGGGAAGAAAGAAAAAAATAATAATAAAGATCAAATGTAAATCAGTAAATGATCTACGAATTCTAAACAGATACATACCTTGTTGCTTGATTAGCTACCAAATTCACAAATTCAGATTCCACTATCTGCCCATCGAAGTAGGTGGTGGGGTCTTCAAATGGGTATTCGTACCCTTGAATGCATTCACACTTGTACCCACCTGTGTGAAACCCACGCCCCAAAATTGGCACACACTACCAACACAAGAAGTCTTACAATCTTGTTCGTTAAATTATTCTATAAGTTACATAAGAGGATTTCCGGTCGCATTTATGCGTATCTTTGAATGCGTTAGGCGTATGATACTTGCTGGGACACTGGTTGATATCCAAAGGTTGCAATTCCATCGTTACTGTCACAGCACCCCTAAGTACAACATTCAAGTGACTCGATATTCGAGAAAATTCGCTACACTAGACGTACTTGAACTCTAATCTTGTACGTAAAGAATCCCAACCGAAAAACGGCGCCGCATAAGTAACTACCCATTTTTTAATGAGTCCATCGCAATCAAAGTACGGCGGCGTCCAAAAACCGTGACGCAATTCCGCCGCTCTAATGAATTTTTAAGTTAATTGAATTAAGTCGGTTTCTCAACAGAATAGTCGTACTTGTAAAATGTGGGGAAGTGCTCATATTTCTGCGTATGTTGGGCATATTCTTCGGAGCGAATCCTGAGCTTCAAGTAGTACTTTTCTAAGTCATCGAAATTGGTCGACCAGCGCGATTTCAAGTGCTGAAACCAGAATTTGTTCAAATAGACATTATCCGTATCGTTCAGCCTCGCTAAATCTTCCATTTTATAATTCCGGGCATTGAGTTCTTCCTTGTAAGCGTATGGCGCAAAAAGCGTTCTATTGGTGAACTTGCGTCGATCCCAGAAGATTCCAGCTCCCCAGATCTTGTTGTCTCCCAAAACTAACGCCAACACCTCAGCCATCATTTGATCCTCAGTCAAGGGTCGATCCGCCACGCGGTTCCCTGAGAAAACTTCATTAGGGTCCATAACTTGTATGAACCCCGAAATGAAGTTGGCCAATCGCAACGCCATGCGCGCTTCGTTTTCAAACTGTTGATCGGCGCCGAAAGAGATGTCGCCGTGCAAAATGAGGTCGTCGGGACTAAACTTTTTGCGATCTTTGCAATTCGTCGCGCTGACGGAGCTGATAAAAGCCAGGACTCGGTCAATGTTCGGTTTGGGCGAATGAGTCGAATTGGGACCGTGGGATGTGTTTAAGTAGGCGTGGTTCTTCTCTAGGTACTTGAGTCGCATGACGGGTTCCATTTTTTCCCATTGGACGGGTTGTTTCTGGACCCAACCGATGCGAGTGCATTCAAACTGGTCGCGGTATTCTTGCTTGGAGGCGCGTTCTATGATTTCGCCTAAAAACGGACGCCGCTGCAAGTTCGGCAGGCGGAATTTTGGTTGGCATCGACACTGGTAACCTCCTCTGCGGAAACCGTAACCATGTAACGGTTCACACTAAGGCGTAACAAAACTAGATATTAAAAAATGGGCAAAAACAAAGACGAAAAGAACGAATATGAAACAATTACCTCAGTTGTTTTTTTACAACGCGCGGTTTCAGCAAAACGATTTGGTCCATCGTTGCCCTGACCTCTTGGACACTGATTTATATCTACTCTCTCAAAATCCATTTCCATAACAGCGGCAGCAGTATAACTGTGAAGAACACGACAGGTATTGTATCACTCATAACGCGTCAAAAACTAGTGACATTGCAACATATACCATACTACTTTACGATAATTCCACTTAAGACAAGTGTTTAAAGAAGTTTTACGGCAAAAACGGAAGGCTAAGAAGAAATTATACAGGAACGTCAAACACAGGTGGCATACAGCTCAACTCCAATTTTTCAGACCTCGATAGAGTTAACTCCCGACTAAGGCAACCGACGTCACGCACTGTTTTTTTTTAGCGTGTGATGTGTCTTTAACTGCTTTTTTCACAATCAGCCCTTATTCGCGAATAAGGGCTCACCTCCTAAAAATGACTCAACCGCAACTGCAAAAAACTCACAACGCAAAATATAGAAATATCCACGTTTCTAAGTACTGTGGTTAAAGATGATAAAATAAAAAAGCTAGACTCCAATTCTTCAAAAGTTGACAAAAAAAACCTTCTATAGAAAGTCAACCAACTTAGAAAGCCACACAAAACTCTGGTTTAAGTTGCAACATCCATGATGCCTTTTTAAAAACAACGTTTAAAATGAAAACGTCTTTAATAAGGTTCTGTCTCTTACGTTGGGTATTCGATATGCCGAAAACCAGTATGACGTGGATAAATGTCAGCGATGGGTACTACAGCAGCCACAATCCATTTGTTTGATCTACCGCAATCAAAATAAGGTCTTGTCCATTTGACTGGCCCGGGATTTTCGTCCGCCCCTGTTACGGAGTCATTAAAACTCTGCTTTTACCCCATTTACGCTTAATAAATTACTTCGCGGCCCGTGGAAGGTAAACGTTTCATTGGTGTTGTTCGCATACCGAATTTGTACTTTATACGTGGTTTTCGTATCCTGACGTCCGTTTACTCGATCGGGTAGCCACTTCCGGTACCTAGAGAAAGTTAAACGATTAACATACTAAACCAGCAAAAATGCTTCGTTCATCACCCAAAGTTCTTAAACTAAATTACTTGATGAAAGACAGAACGGTTTACAATATACATTTTTTTAACTTTGTTGAAATTTCAGGTAGAAGAATACTTTCAACGTCTCACCATTCATTAATTCGGTACTCATCAGAAGTGTAATTCTGACTTCGACTGTAGGAAGGAATGGCTCCCAAATCCTTGATGTCTATTGTATTTAGTGTGGAGAACCGTTCCAAGTGAATCGGATCGTTATAATCATCAGCCCTACAAAAAAAATAGTAATTAAAACGCAAACGCATTCAAAACGGTTGGTTACCTGAAAGCACGAGGGGCAAACAACGGTAGGGTTTTGTTGAAGAAGGACCTGTAGGATGAAGTATAGGACATGTTCGGACTAAAATAGACCGCACTGGCGTTCAATTTAGGATTGGCTGCCACATCCGCCATGGCCGACATGAAATAGTACATCATCCCGGGATCGTACGTGTTGTTGGTGGCCGGTCGAATAAATCTTGCTTGCAAGATGTAGCTCCAAAAGAAGGCTCGACTTAAGGCCATGTTATGCAAATGCAGTAAAGCAGTTCGGTTGGGAAAAACAGGGTTGTTGTTAATGTCTTTGATGTCCGGTAAATGAGATATAGCATCTTCGGGCATGTACAAGTCGTCTCGTTTTTTAATTTGGCAATTGTCTGCCGTCACTTCGTCCATTTTCGAACGAATCTCGTCGTAAGCATCTCGAGTGGGATGCCATTCAAACTGAGCCTGGACTGAACCCAGTAACACGCAACTTACTAGTGCAAATAAAATCACCTGAGTAGGCGTTTTGTCCCTTAAACTGAAACTGGCCATTATTTCAGTATAATGATCTCCCAACACTATTGTAAATTTAAAAAAATCGCACTCAAAAACCCATAATAATCAACAAGTTGCACGGTTCACGCCCAAACATTTCAAGCAACGATTGCAGTGTTGCCACGTGAACACTAAACCTTCCGACGGGTTTGCCGGCTCTTTCAGTGAAAATTATTAAAAAGCAGAAATAATATGCAGAGAGATTTTCTCTGTATTTCTTTTATTGTACAAATTTAAGTGGGCCCTCTTGAAGGCGCCAATGAGAAAACGGAAGTAAAGTCGCAATTGTGTTCTTTTTTTGCTAAATTTTGCATGAAATTTCGGGCAGCTGTGAGAGGAGCAGGAACTGAATAGCGTGGACAAAGGTTTTTGTATTGCATAATGCCTAGTAGGGAGCATTTTTGCGCGGGGTTGAGGGTACGCAAAAGAAGGGAGTTGGTTGAGAGAGGGGGGGAAGGGGGCCGATAGACGTTGGCCAAGTTCAGGTTCGGGAGAGCGGAGAATCCTTGTTACAAAGAAGTCTAAGTGGGGAGGGGAGATCAGCACAAAAAAAGGGGATGAAAAGACTATCTAAATTTGCCAATGTGCAAAAACTGGTCTGACCAGTTTTAGGGAGAAGACTGTTGGGAACTCTTTAGTCTGCTGTGTCGCTTCTATCGTAACGCTTTTGCCAAAAATTTCGGCACGGGAAAATTGACAACCGAAAATCGTGTGAGGTTGGGATTCAAGACCGGCCTGTGTTTGGAATTAATTAATTGACGTGGCAACAAAGACACTGTCTCAGTGGGGGGAATAAGGCGAGTGTTGGTCCTTCGTGTTTGACCACGTTTTCTCTAGGCCGCGGGTAAGTTTTTCCCCTTTCCGAATCAGCGGTATTGACTCATTTCCCCCCCTCCATCGGCTCTCATTCAATCGTTGGCGGTTACGCGTAAGTGCAGAAAAGACCGTTGGAGGCGCCTTGGTTGGCGGTGGCGGCCATTTTTCGTTCGAATAGCAAGACAAGCGGCGTTGTGGACGTAAGTGAGGCCGGTTCGGTTGGGGAGTGTATGCGTCAGCTTTACCCTTTTGAAAATTTAGAAACTCCTAGGCATAAGGTAAGCCCTTTAGTTTCATTGTAATCAGCTTCTGGTAGGCATCCAGTGCCACTACACGGGTTGTCATGCCCTCGTTGGCCGTCTTGTAGCGCTCAAAAGTTAAAAAAGCCCAGTTGAGTTTGCGAGTTGGAATTTGGGCTCTCCATGCACCCAGCCCGGGCCCTTTGCTTTTGTGTGTGTCTGTGAGTGTGTTTCAAGTGTAGAGCCAAAAGGATAGAAACCGTTGCAAACGGGCACATTTCAACACATTTTCGGTGATAATTGGAAGTCAGCCGCTTGGCTGGCGTTACCAGCTTTGCCTCACATTTCTTTCATGAAAGAGGGCAAAAAAAGAAAAAAATCCAAGCAGTGCCTTCCTTTGTTTAACGTGAGTTGGGTCACATTAGATTGTTTAGGTAGGCTCAGGAGCATTTACGCCTGCGGTTATAAAACAGGGAGGCCTGTGGTTCTAGCTGTCAGACACTGTCTATGGAAGGACAACAATGGGAAACGTGTTCAGGCCGCTTTTCATTGTTGCGCCTGATGAAGCATGAAAAGCGTGTCCCCCAATTTTTTAAGAGTATTTGTAGGCCGGAGTTGGCTTTAGTTGAGGGTGACATTTCATTGTTGCTGTTGGGTATTTTGTTCTGAAAAAAATTTATATATACAGGTGGAGGTGATACAAGACATGTATGAATTACTAATTAAGTGTTGTTGATTTGTAGGTTGGGGTTATGGCTGATGGAGGAGGAGAGCCGGAGGCAGCCACTGCTCCCTCCGGCCAAACTGAAAACATAGAACTTAGTGGGGCAGTTGGTGGAGTTGGTTCTGTCAGCAAAGGACCAGACTATGCCCACTTGATCGAATATGGCGTGGATATTCGAGTGGCCAACAAATTACACGAAATTTATCAAACCGGTAATACACCAGCTTCGTACATATTCGCTTAATGTGCAGACTTCCTTGCAGGGTTGTCTTTTAAACAATGAAGGTTGTGGCATGACCACGTAACGTATTCTGCAGTACTCCCTCCACGTGCTACCCTCGTTTGAGCCTCTTTCCTGTTCTTCAGATTGTGCTTTCGTTAGAGGCTAATCTAATTTATTTGGATTGTATTTAATTAATACTAGTTAATAGATTGATAAGGAGGGTCCATTAAATCCGGTAACCTGGTAAATTAGAATGGCGAGACATGAGCTTGTCTAGTCATCAATTTGGATTAATGCAGCTAAACATGAGGGTGTCTGTTAAGTCCAAATGGCCACGAAGGCGATCAACTAGCATTGTTATAATGTAAGGTTTGATTAAGATTAACTTAGAAGATGGATTTCAATGGTTTGAGAAAATAAGTTCATACAGTCTTGATTTTCAGGAAACCGAGTGTAGTAAATCAGCATACGCCATGTTTCCTCTGCGATAATTGTCCGTCGGATTTAACGGACGAAATGAAAAAGGGTGGACATCACATGGCTTGGTAACTCGAAGGTTCATTGTAATTGCTTTGGGTCAAAGAAAGCCCTTTTTATACCTGGGCACATGACCAGCGTGGAATTTACAGTCAAGCCTTGTAGTACGTTGCTTTTTGACTTGGAATGGAAACTGCTCTTATAGCTTGGATTTCACGTCAGTTCAGTTAATTGTTGCGACTCACATGAATTTTCCAGCCTTCAATGTCGAAGTTGTCCAGGTGTGGCCCCGTTTCGTAACAGACACGCATTGCCCCGTGATTAGAATTGGCCTCGGAATTTTTCACAATGAAATCGTTGCTTTATGTTCCAGCCCTCAGAATTGTGCTACTTTAAAAGGTTTATACCGGCCATTAGTGGGGTAAAGTTAGACCGTGATAACTTCACTTGGTTAATTGCAGCGTTCACATGTCATGGCAAGAACTCCGCAGTCTTTGTCCCACATGTAAAGTTCTCGAGGAAAATGTGCACTGTGAGAAAATTCATTCTAGATAGTAAAAGTCATTAGCTAAATTAACAGTTGCCGAGTATAGTCCGAATTGTCAGAAAATTTGAATAACCTGCGTGCTGAGAACTAACTGGGTGAATTGGGCTCTGATTTTGATGACTTTTGCGTGAGAAAGTTGTACGACATGAGAAATTCTTCAAGTGCGAGATGTTTGAAAATTGAAGTTTCCTCTCTTAATGGAATATTTCAAGTTAAAACGAGTTCGGTAGGTCATAGTATTTCTATACACTAACAAAGTCCAATAATCGAACACGAAAACATGTAGGATATATTGTGTTAAGAAGGGAAAAGAAATATTTTTACTTTCAATTTTCAATTAATTCCGAGAGTATCGAAGTTGGCCGTATCGAACGCGGCGGTTACTTTATACGTGAGCTTTGCGCTATTACTTAAAAGCTATTCTTGCATAATAGAAGCGTTTTCACTTCAACCTTAGGTCCAGGTGGACATATAACTACAGACAATGGACTCTTTAATAAGGTGTTCTTTAGAAGAAACAAAATGAGCTATTAAACTGTGGTGTTTCTTTACAGGCAAATTGAGTCATTCAGATCTGGACGAAAGGGCCTTAGACGCTTTGAAGGAATTTCCTGTCGACGGAGCCTTGGCCGTGCTCAATCAGTTTCTCGAGTCCAATTTAGCCCATGTGTCAAACAAGTCTGCCTTTTTGTGTGGCGTCATGAAGACATACCGCCAGAAATCACGTGGAGCGCTCCCAGCTCTGGAAGCCCGACCTCTGGGCAAAGGCCCGGACGAGGAGAAAATTCGCGCCATTTTAGAACGAACAGGATATACATTGGATGTCACCACGGGCCAAAGGAAGTATGGTGGCCCACCTGCCAACTGGACTGGACCTCCGCCGCCGAACGGCTGTGAAGTAAGTTGCTCAGTTTTTAGGCCATATTCTTTCATTAAAATTAAAAATTAGCGATTTAAAAGTGTTGGGAAAATCAAGTCATACCGACTTTGTTACTCTTGGAACTTGGATACCATAGCCCGTCTAACATTATAGGAATAGAATATATTGTGTGTGTTCCGTGGCTTGCGTGTTTATTTTTTTGCCGATTCCGTACAAAGAAACCGTTCATTAAAGTCCTTTCTTTTTCCAGGTGTTTTGTGGCAAAATTCCTCGTGATATGTATGAAGACGAACTCATCCCTTTGTTTGAGAAATGTGGCGTGATATGGGACCTCCGGTTGATGATGGACCCCTTATCAGGCCTTAACCGAGGCTACGCCTTTGTTACTTTCACAAACCCTGAAGGCGCGTATGAAGCTGTGCGGCAGGTCTAGAAAATCATTTTCTTAACTTTCGGATAATTGTGTTTTTCCATTTTGAGTCTACTTTTCAGAGTCGGATTCTTTCATGTTTAAAATCCTGAACCCTTGGATATTTTATTCATAAGCATTTTCGACTTTTTTTTCTGTGTCAGTGTCCCTTGGGCCAAAAATTGTCATTGTCGTGCATGTGTGTTGTGTTGCATGCCACAGATATGTCCTTTAATTACCACAGGAAAGAAACTTAAATAGTCACCACCAACTGTCGGTCAGGATTGGCAGGACAAAATTGACCTTGCCTTTTCGCCTTCGTGGACTGGGACAGTTTCATTGTTTTCAGCACGGTTAGGCATTTAAGAATATCTAAGTTTAATTATTTAGTTCGAAGTTTTGTTAGCATAGCTTTTTGCTCCACTCTTCTTATATAGATAAAATTGTGAACAACTGCAGAGTGTGCCATACGCACAAATTCTTATCAACTTTAGTAAGGCCATACAGGTCCGTATAGTTGACCTCAGCCGGTTATCGGGAAATTGCGGTTAAATTTTTTTAATGATAGATTTTTGTCCCTTCTCTCAGGGGAAGGCAATTGTCGCCCATGATGGCTTTAGTGGTAGCAGTTGTATTTTTCCAGCAATATTTTAGGCGTTAGACTTGTGCTTCTCAAACCTGGTTAATTGCCCAAAATGTGGTAGTAGTTTTGTTTCTCTGGATGTTGACAAATTGAAATTGATCCACGTTGAATTGCCAGAACTTGATCAACGATGTTTGGATAATGGTCAAAAGAAAAGGTTTGAGAAGCAAGGTGTTAAGTTGCGAAGCAATTAGTTAATAAATGTATTTCACTTAGTTTGTAAAATATTTGGTATCTTGCGACATGTAGTTAATAAAAGTTATTATATGCGACTGGAGATTTGTAGCTTCGGAAACTTTTTGTAGTAAACTGCTTGGAGAAGAAGGAGACACATTTCTGAGCATTTTTTGATTTTTGTGTAACTTTGATTTTTTGTTTGGTTTTTGATAGCTCAATGATTACGAGATAGCAAGCGGGAAGCGGCTCAAAATTAACATTAGCATCCCCAATCTCCGTCTCTTTGTGGGCAATATCCCCAAGTCCAAAGGCAAAAAGGAAATTTTGGAAGAATTTGGTAAAGTCACAGGTAAAGAATAAACAACCAACCCACTGGAGAAATCTGTAGCTCTCGCCAGAGAGGGACTTTGAAACATATTGTTTGGGGTTAGTTGTCGGGGGTGTTTTCAGTCGGGAGCGAACGAAAAAGCCCGGGAAAGGAAGATAAAAAAAACTGAGGTAGGCAGGGCAGGCAGGCGCTACACATGCATGACTTGGTTTTTCTTACTGTAGTAGTTCAAGCTAATTACGTTCGTAATTAGCTTGACCGTTGATATTTTTTTCCTATTCCCCCCCCCCCCCCCGACATCCGAGTTGGTGTTTTGCCCGTTGTCAGAAAGTCCTTTTTTTTGTCTGCCCCCTTTTTCCCTTTATGCAATCCCCTTGCACGAATTTTCCCTTCACATTTCTGTAAAATGTGTCCTTTTCTGATTTTTTTAAATTATTCTTTTTTAAATCTTATTCTTTTGTCATTAGCTTTTCGACTTTCTTAAGAATGTTCGTAATCTTGAATGTCTTACCGTTTTCGAACTTGTGGAAGAACTTTTTTCCACCACCTTTCCTATCTTCTTGCAGCTCAATGATTACGAGATCAGCAAAGGGAAAAAGCTGGGCGTGACCATTTCCTATAACAATCATCGGTTATTTGTGGGCAATATCCCCAAGACGCGGGATCGGCATGAGTTATTTGAAGACTTTTCCAAACATGCACGTAAGTCGGTTCTCTCTCTCTCTCTCTCCCCTTCGACCCACCCCCACCCCGTCTTTCTCTGTCTATGATTCCCGCCATTGTTAGACGACATGTTTCTGTTTTGTTCTATCTTTGTATCTTTTGCTCTACTCGCGCTTGAACTGACTAAAAACGGGAAACGAACGCTTACGTTGGTAGATTTCAGTGAAAAGAGAAAAAAAAGATGATGATACCCTGAGAGGGAGAATTGCAAAAAGAACGCCTTGCCCTGCCTTTTTTTATCAACAGTATTCATGTTTAACCACTTTCGGTGTGTGAGTGGGACATTGTGCCAAAGTACGCATTTTAATTCCAAACTTTTTTCTCCCTCTCCTGTTCTCCCTGTTCGGTTGGGCCGGATGGTGATTTGGAACATTACGCGTAGCGGGTTTGATGGAAGTGATCATCTACAGCTCGCCGGACGACCGGCGTAAGAACCGCGGCTTTTGTTTTCTGGAATACGAGTCTCACAAAGCCGCGTCATTGGCCAAACGCCGGTTGGGGACAGGGCGGGTGAAAGTCTGGGGCTGTGACATTATCGTGGACTGGGCGGACCCGCAAGAAGAACCGGACGAAGAGACCATGTCCAAAGTGAAGGTGCTCTACGTCCGGAACTTGACGGCAGATTGCACCGAGGAGCGACTCAAAGAGGCCTTCGAAGCACATGGACGTGTGCAACGAGTCAAGAAAATTAAGGATTATGCATTTGTCCATTTTGAAGAGCGTGACGACGCTGTTACCGTAAGGGAACTTCCTTACTTATTTGACTTACGGTCTATGTCCCGCCAAGTGTGAGGAGTTTTTAGTATTACGCGCTATTGTTGTTTAACCTCTATGTATTCGATAATGTGCGTAATCCAATGTTTTTATCGATCGGTATGAGAATGAGCGCTTTACATATGTATTTGAAAGAAAGCACGAGAAATAGGCCAAGTTCTAGTGTGACCAAAAAGGGAAATATAGTTTGCTCTATTCAATCGAGACAGCTAATTAGGAAAGCGATAGCGGAGGAGTAAACAGTGTAGTAACGTTTAGTTTAGCTGCGCTTAAGAGACCAGAGTGTGTGTTCCCACGGTGTCGAGATTGATTTGTAGTCCTCTGTGATTAGCTGTTGTTGGGCATGTCGTGGTTGTCCTTCACAACAACGTAGCGTAAAACTTAGACCATAAACTATCGAGTGAGACATCGACAAATCGATCCCGGTTTTGACCTATCATTTTTTTTGTTTGTTTTTGTTCCTGTTAGTTGTAAATAACAGCGAATCCATTTTTTTCGTTTCTTTTTATTTTTAAATGTACTTTTATTGTAACGCCGTAGTTTTGTGCGTCGTAGATGGTTAAAAGTAAAATGCCGTTATGTGATCGGTAATGAATTTAATGAAAGCGGGTAGCTGGGGTGGAACCCAGAGTGGCAAAAAAACAGGTGTATTTATGATTAATGACTATCCAAGAGCGGGAATCTCGATGGTACGCAAATCTTGAGTTTTGTTTGCAGTCTATCCAACAGAAGCAGTACTTCGATTAGAGAATATGAACAAGTTTACCGTCATGCTCTCATAAATAGTGTTAATTATTTACTTCTTTTATAAATTATTCCGTTCTATTGTATGAGTTGTATTTATTTTCTTCGGATCATTTTGTGTATTTAATATTTTATTCGTCTGCTTTGCTTCAATGTGTTGTCGGTGGAAGGTAAGAACGAGAATGTTCTGACTCGAAACAGAATTTGTAGCGTTATCGAGCTTGGGTTTCAAGTATTCAGCGTGTTTTTCTGTGTTCGTAGGCAATGGCGACCTTAAATGGACGGGTGATACATGGTTCTGCCTGGGAAGTATCATTAGCCAAACCGCCTTCAGATAAGAAGAAAAAAGAAGAAATATTACGAGCGAGAGAAAGGAGAATGATGCAGCTCATGTCGCAAAGAGGAGGGTAAGAGTCACTTTTATGTTGTGGTGGTGTCTATTAGTCCTGTTCGAGCGTATACTGATGAAAAATGTATTTCTTCAATGTCCGGCAAAGGTCTTTTAATCGCGTCTGTAATCATTCGAACTGTAGCTGGGTTAAATACTTTTGACAGACCTTCCATTGGGACAGACAAGACACTTATGGGAAGTTTCTGGGTCTGAAAAACCGTTTTTAAAATATTCTTTGTGGTGTTAGATTGATGCCTTTACTGCCTATTCGAGGAGGAGCGGGAGGAAGTAGTGGAGGTGGACGGGGTGGTGTGCGGCAGCCGTTCGGTCGCGGTGACTATGGTAAGTTTTTTCTGTACAAAAAGACTAGGAAAGGTTCCTTTGAAAGGAAAGGTATTGGCAGTCGTTTCCCGGCATGCTTTGTGCAAGCGACAGGAGTAGCAAAAAAATATTGGAAGTTTTTTTTTCTTGGTTGTTGCTGTTGGGTGAGAGGGCTCATTAGCTTTTTGTTCGGTTACTAACGTGAAATTTTTGTGGCCCGCGTTAGACTATGAGTACGAAGCATACGGCTACGGTACGTACCGGGGCGGGTACTCGGACCCGTATTACAACAACGGCTATTACGCTTATGACGATTATTATTACAACGCTGGAGGAGGAGGAGGAGGAAGTGGGGTCACTGGAGGTCGAGGCAGAGCCGGCCGGCCTGCGATCACGGTACTACCTCTTTTTTTTTAGCCAGAGAAGCAAACTGTTAAAAATGGGAAATAAGGCCAGAGCCGTTATGCAAGCGTGCCGGGAAATGTTACTGTAACATAAGAAGGGTTTTGTTAGAGTTTAAAGAAAGTTTGACGTTTTGTAACAGGTAGCTTCCATAACGGCTCAGCTTGCTAAAGCATCAATGAGTAATAGGCTAACGTCTTTTCTTTGTATGTTCCTCCGTCGCGGGGTATTAGGGTACTCGTGGGGACCGTCAAGCGGGAGCTCGTGGGGCCCGAGGATCCGCTGGAGCGGCGAGTACGGGGGTAGCGGCGGGGGCGTGGCGTGGGGCCCCAAGGGGGGGCCAGTGGAAGGGAGGGGCGCCGGCCCCTCGTGGAAGCAGAGCCACGGCCATGGGTTCCCGGCACGCGGGAATGGGCGGGGGCAGAGACGGTTCTCCAGATGAAAATGGTAAGTACCAGCCTTGTTTTGATGCTATTTTGCAACGATGATAGAAGTAGAAACATTTTCACCCTGTATCCGATAAATTATGCTAAAAAAAACTAGAGGGCAAATCGCAGAGGTCACTACTACTGAAGGCGGTCAGACGTAACAGGCACAAGTTAGGTCTTTTCTCGTAATTATTTTAAATGTATTATTTTTTATCGTTATTTTTTGTTTAACAGAGTCTACATTCAAGTATAGGGTCGGAAGATAAATACGACAAAAAGTGTCGTTTAGTTTACAGTAGAATGTCATGCTTGTCAACAACGTATCGCGCAACCAGACGCATAGGAAGTAAAAGTTACAAGCAAATCATAGTAAAGAAACTATCGCAAAAGTGGATTGTTGGATAAGAAAAGGCATTGACGTAAAATGGATGCCTTAATTGGCATCTTATTTATTGACATAGGAGAAACTTTTCTCTCCGTCATTGTCTAGGTGGGGTCATCCGAAAAGGCGTAGAAAAAAGCAATTACGGTTCTTAAATGAGATTTTAAGAATTTGTTGGAGCCAAATGAGCTTCAGGCCGATTACGCTTTGATGGTAAGTTGAATACTGTGGCCAAAATTGCGCGAGCGATTCTGATATGCAGACTCAATCTTTTCGAAGAATTTCGTACAATATTTTGTACGTATACTGAGCATGTGATAAGACGTGGAATGTGTAGAATACCTTCAGTAAATCGCGGTCCCGTTTTGATAACTCAATAATTTTTCGCCGAACGTTACCGATCTTCTTTCAACGTTCATATTATATCCTATCCGACTTAGAGGATCTCCAAAGTATCAATGCATACCCAAGTTTTTAGTCTCTTCAGTTATTAACGTGTTCCGTTTTCACGTCGTTGAGTCCGTGATTCCTGATTCAGGTAATTAGAAAGCAACAAACCAAAAGAATACGTTCAGCAGCGATTACGATGCGAAAAGCGCGGATAGCAATAACAGATTTTAACATAGTCTTGAATGCGTAAACGGAAAGATGATTCGCGAGAGAAAAAATCCACGAACGCCTGACCGGTTCAACCGTTTGTGGATAAGAGATCCTCGACTATCGCTGCTTATAACCGTATTTTTAAATTATGTTAATTATGCTGTACATTTTGGGGTGAACAAACCGGACATCAGTAGTAACAATTTATCAGAACATAAAAATAATTTTTGTGTGTGTGTTTTTAAATCCGTCTCAACAACTTCCAACATGCGTTAAGACACGCCCTAGGTTTGCATCAACCTTATAGTGTAAATAAGAATTCAGAAAAGTGCGCGTCGTGTCAACATTTTGGTTAGGATTAGAAATGCCCACTCGTTGTGTAGACATAGTGAAGAGTTTGTGACATAATGTCAACGTGTAATGTTATAAGCAGGAATAGATCGATGGAAAAAGTAACTTTCTGGCACGTTTTTTGAGTGTTAAAAGTTGTTGATAATTAGTGGTTAAGTTTGGGTGGTGACACTTGTAATGTCAAAAAGTTGGAATTTTTTAGATCCTCAACTGTATGAAGGGAGACGGTCCACAACCGGTGGTGGGGAGAGGGGTACAAGAGGGGAGACAAGTTCGACTTCAGCGCTTTTATCTCAGAGTGGGAGTGGAGCGAGTAACCGAGAAGGGCTGAGTCATTGGAGTCCGACGGAAGTGTCAGGAACCACCGCAGGAGCAGTCACCCAGCCTTCCAGTGCCACGTCGTCTTCTGCTACCGTTTCGGAAACCGTTTGGTACCAAGATTCCTATGGACCTGCGTGGAACTAATCCCTCGCTTGCTCGCTCCATTTCTTATGACTAAAATCCACACAACATTTTTTTTTTTGAAAACCCAACATGCCTCCCGCGTTCTTTCCTATCGATTGGAGTATAATTCATTTCGACGGCAAAAATTGGACCTCTCGGACGACATTGAAGAAAAAATGACCAGAAAAATGGGCATAGTGGGCAACGCAAGAAAATTTTACCTGCAACAGGAAGTTGGCGCATGTGATGAAAAAAGAAGTCCCTCTTTGCCTTTATCCTGCAAAACGAAACCAAAATTGAAGACCGTTTATTGCCCTCTCCCTCTCTTTTTTTGCAAAAAATTAACCTTCATGGGTGATGAAGACGACGAATTGAAGAAGACGAAGAGGAAAAATCATTTTTTTTCGCAAAGACAGTACAAAGATTGCCAAGTTGAAACATGGAAGAATTCGAAGATCTTCGAGAAAGAAGAAAAAGCGATAGCGAAGAACAAGACGGGGTTCAGTCTTTAAAACCTTTACACACAAAAAATATCCATGATTGATTTGCATCTTGGGAAGCTCTATTTTTTTACTCCCTTTTTCTGTTGCTTTGGCGCAGCTGCAGTCAAAAACGTAAAAGTCTCCCTTACCTTTGCCCCCCCCCCTCCCTCTTAAGGCTTGGAAGATTTACCCCTAATTTCTCCCCTTCAGTTGTCCTACTTTTTCCCAAATCTTCAATTTGTTTAATTTTTTTCGTCCCAGCAGCCTTTTCCGGAAGAGTGTTGTTGGCGAGCCAATTCTTTCATGTATGAGGTGCTAAATGTGTGACCTGGATTTGTGACGACAAAAAATGAAAGAAGACTGATACGAAAATGGGCAAAGGTGTGAAACTCCATGGACCCTTGGGTTACGGAAAACAAAAAATGGATGGGTTTAATGGAGGCGTAAACGAAACCGGATGTGCGTGAGTGCGTATATGAAGACCAAGATGACTGTGAACGCGTCGAGTGCTCTTATGAGAGAAAAAAAACCAAGGGGGCGAAGTAGAGGTTATTTTTTTGACGGGGGATTGATAAAGGTTTCAAAAAATGGGTTTGTTGGCGCCAAGCGCTTTTGATTGGATACCCCCCTTTTGTCGTTAAAAGGGGGAATGAACCTTTATTTTTTCTCCCCCTTTTGCTATGTTTCTCGATGCTAGACTGCTCTGTATGGCACCAAGTGCACACATTTTTTTGTCTCTTGTTCGAATTAGCCCCCTTCCCCGGTTACCTCCCGTTTCCTGCTTTGTATTAATTTCTAATTTATGATTCTTCCTAATTTTTCTCGCTTAGGAAATTTGTTTCCTTATTTCTTTTTTTTAAAACGTTCTTGGGGAAAGCGAAAGACGCCTAAAAAAATTTGACGAAGTCAAACAAAAGCATGGCTTAGTTCCTTCTTTCACCCTCCCCCGCCTCACATTTCTCTCGAGACGAACTTCCTCGCCTTGTCCCACCCCCGTTTTTTTTCTTTTTGTTTTGGAACATTTGGCAAAATTTTATGCTAGCGAGGGATACTTTCGGGTGGTAAAAACAAGATTGTAGGCTATTTTTGTTCACAATTCCCTCCAGAGAGATTTAAATTATTGAGTGAGAGAAACAAAAATGACGCAAATTTTTTGGCAAGATTTTTCTTCTTCCCAGGGCAAGCGATCGGGTTAGTTTTAAAACTTGTTCAGAACTGTTGAGAAAAGTTGAATACCAGGTTGGGTACAAGCATCAAATGTTTGACAACCTGAACTTCCGTCCAAGATTTTTTTTGCAAACAAAAAATAAGGCAAGGAAGATTGTAATCTTCTCGTTTTTCACGCCGCGGCCCCGCCTTTTTTCAAGATGAAAACAGTGTTATCCGAATTTATTTTTTCGTTCCGCTAGTTTTGTTCTACCGGCAACAGCTTTTTTTCCTCAATATTTTTTTTTCTTTTCCCCAACCTTTGCTTTTAATTTATGATATTTTTTTGTCATGGACCGTCTTCTTCCATAGACGAATCTTTCTTGAGGATCGAATCACTCTCCTCACCCACAGTTATAACATCTCTTACAAACGATTTGGCAACAGGGAAAAAAAGAAATTCTGCCGTCAACAGCCCCATAACCACAAACGTTTTCTTGGCACTGTTGGAATACTTCAAACCATTTGAATTCAACCAGAAAAATGCAACTAACGTAAAGTTGAAACCGATCTCCCGAACCATGCAACCAGACCCCGGACTTGGATTTTGGCCTTGTGAATTGGAATTAACCGACGTCACTTTTTCTCCGATTTTGTGGGAGAGGCTGCGTACCGCCTGCCCCGTCGGGGAAAAGTATCAATGTTACTTTTTTTTATTTCATGTCTTTTTTGCCATCTGTTTCTTTTCCTCTTATTTGTTTCCTTTTCTTACAGGAAAGCTTCTAATTATCGGTGTCCGTGTATGCGACTCTTTTTTTCCTTTACCTGTGTTGTAGCTTCCTCTTTAACTTTATCCTATGCTTTTTGTGGCTAATTTTTGAGTAGTAGGTTACTATTGCTTTTGTGTATTTAAAGGAAAAACGAAAAAGGGCGGAAAAGGTTGGGATTGGCACTTCCTTGCAATTGGTTTCTGAAATCACACTGCATATTGTTAAAAATGAGAAAAATAGGGGACGTGGCCAGCTAACACAAATTCCCCCCCCCCCCCGAAAGGAGAACTGGTTCCGCAAAATTTGTGTTTGTTCTCATCATGCCCATGTGTTCAATTATTTTTTAAACGGTTTTTTTTTCTCGGGGTGTTTGGCATTGTTGAAGAAAAAGTATTGGCGATTTTTAGTGAACCATTGTAAACCGAGGATGAAACTTTTCCCCTGGCAACGAATTTTCGGTGTATGACAAACCAAAATTGTGAAAATGACCGGTGTTTTCTCCCAGTTTTTCTTTATTGATTGGCGATGTTTTGGCTGAGTGAGATTCTTTTTTTGAAAAAAGAAGAATTTGTTAGGGTTGTTCACTTCAGAAAAAAAATTATTGACCTTTGTTTGAGTCCAACTTGATTGTCGTGCAAACCATCTTTATGGAAATTTTTTGGGGAATGGAGCGAAAAACTTTTTGTAGCATTTTGATTACGCTTTTCCTTTTCGTTCAAACTATAGCAATAGAGTTTAGAGTAACTCTGTACCCGCCTACTTTTATTCTTCAGTTGTTTCTTTATTATTATTTGAATTTTTTTGGTGAACCTTTTAATGACGGTGACCTATGTTGTGTACTGTTTCTTGGGGGGCCTTTGGCGACAAATTGGATTTGTGTGACGGAGGCCCGCGCTACGCTTCATTTCTTTCTCCCTTTTCTTGATTTGAAACAGCTGGACGATCATATTGGGTCCAGTTTTCTTGGTTGGATACACTGCCCCCCTACTCCCTTCATATATGATCATCAATACAGTAGCAGCTAGCATTCAAAGAAAGCAAGAGTTCAGTGGAGAATCATTCAGATTTTTTTTTATTTTGTGATTGGTATGTGGCAAGTTCAGTGCTGCTTTATTTCTTAGAAACAAGAAAGCCGCGAAATCTATTTCATTTTAATTTCTCATACACACGTGATTATTTTCCGGTGCGCTTACCTCTTCAAGTAGTTCGCGTCATGTATCGACTATTTAATAGATCACACACGTTTCGTTGAAAAGTTATATTTTGATCACCGTTGGTCTGAGTGTCCTTTGTCACAATTCTCCTTTAGCTTTGTAGCAAAACGACAACGAAGAATTTTGTATGCTTGGTAGGTTTTTTCTAGCTTAATAGAAATTTTACCTTGACACTTAGTCCAGTTATACAAACACAACATCAGAATATGTAAAACCACAAATAAGGAAAAGATCAACTACTTTGTTTGCCCAATTCACATTAGATACGTTTTGCGCGATTCCAAACCTGGTGAACTGCACCACCTACAGTGGATGTTGTATTGCAACAGCATGAATACATAAAGAAATAGAGAAAGTGTGAACAGGTTCAGGAAGCCGCTAGCATGGAGACGGGTAGCCTTGCCGAAAAGAATGTACATTACCATCATCAATGCCCTTCTCCAGAATCTTGACGACATAAAAAGCTCGGTCGTATGCATCGAGTAGCACAGAGCATCTTCCCTACTCGAAGCACTAACAACTTTCGCAAACCAACTCCAAAACCATGAAGTCGGTAAGTTGACGAACTCCTTCCATTCAGAATTACGAAATTCACTAGCTAACTCCCGTATCTGCAAGATTATCGTTGCTTGCCTGTTGGCCGTAGCGTTGGCTCGTCCTCAAACTCAAACTCCCGTCCCTATCGTTAGCCAGCAGCAAGAAATCCGGGAAGATGGGTCATACTCCTTTAAGTAAAATACCCTGTATTGTAGTTGCATTTGACGTTAAATGTGCATTGTTGTAGATTCGAAACTGGCGATGGTATTTCTCGCCAAGAAACCGGAGCCCAAAGACAAATAACCCCTGAGGAGGCCGGACAAACTTCCCAAGGCGGGTACTCGTACACCGCTCCCGACGGTACCGTCATCACCATGAGCTTCGTTGCCGACGAAAACGGATTCCAGCCTCGTGGTGACCATATCCCTACCCCTCCTCCCATGCCTGACCACGTTGTCAAGCTTTTGGCTACCCTGCGCGCTGCTGGTGTGTTGTAAAGAACCCCGAGTACTCGGATAATACCTCATCTGCCGAAATGCCTACTATTTTAAGTGTATATATTGTGAATAAAACAGTCTTACTGCCGAATAATTTCTAGATTTTTTTCTGTACTGAAAGGTACACGCACTCAGCTCCCAATTGCGGATTTACGTGGGGAATATTCTACATCGATTCGTCAAGAGTTTTTTAAACAGCTTTTGAGACCTTCTTTAGATGAAAGGAAAAGTATTTTTCATAACACTGGGACTATTTGCGACATATGTCCAAGTCCAACTCTTTAACAGTTTCTAAAATATTCTAACACTCCCCAAAATATTTGTTTCTTTTTGGCACGTCAAGTTTGTAAGTTGTTTAATTTTAGCCTCCCCCTCCCCCCCTCCCCCTTTCTTTTTTTTTGTCTTCCGCATCCTTGGTTCTGCGCTCGTCTAAGTCATTTCCTAGAAATCAAAAAAGCTACGTTGGTTTTCCTTTTCGCATTCTATAAAAAAGGCTTTAGTTTTAGATGTAGGGAGAGTAGAGAGTCAGAGGTCGGGAGAGAGTCAGAAACGTGAGTAGAACGGTGGTAAATGAGAGAGAGAGAGTAGTGAGTCGGAGGTGGGATGTGGTAGTAAATGAAGTCCCAAAATTGTAACCCTCATTTTGGTGAAGGAGTTACGCAAACCAAGGGTCCCCTAAAATACAACTCATTGTAAAAATTACATTGTGTTCAAGTTTCTGACGTGACAATATGTGTTACGACGCTCACTCGGCGTCCTGTTTTGAATGGGACAGTCACGCATTTTTTTACTTTTATAAGTTTCAGATTTTTCAAGTTTCACGAGAAAGTCTATACGTATTTTCTCTAGATTAGATATGAAAATGTACAGTCTACTGTAAAAATAATCGAAATGAGAGATAGGTACAGCACGCGTGGTAGTTAGTGATAGAAGCGGTCTGTGTATTCCATGGCACAACAACCTATCCTGTTACGAAAAGAAAGGTTTTTCTATCTACCTTTTTTTGCAACACAAGCTATCAATTCAAAGTATAACCACACACAAACTGTTCTATGCTGAGTACTGCATTAACTTAAAGCATGACATCGCAAAAGGCAACTAACCGCACATACATTTATTTGTTTTATTAGTTTTACCGAATGAATCATATTTTTTTATATAAAATGCAAAACGTATTCCTCATTTCATAATCGCGAGTTGATTTTCTTCACTTAGCTAGGCGGTTCGGCAATAGAATGGCACAGAACCAGCCCATGTGAAATAACTGCGAAATTTAACGCCCCGTTTTTGCCTGAAACTAGAGCAAGGTCCCAGTAAAGGCAGTTCCTCGCCATCTTCCTCTAGTTAACTGGTTTACGTACCTTCTACCATTTGATATGTTAGCAGGCAAGAACGTGTAAGTGAATCTGCTTATAGTTCTGTGTAGTTTAATAAAACACAGTAACCCACAAACTGAAGTCTATGAGGTGTAAAGAGTTAAAATAAGATTGTAGAGCGATAATTTAGGAGAATAATTTAATACAATATTATAAAACCGATAGTCGAGCCGGACTGCTGCAACGAAGCTTCTTGATTTGAAAACACTTACTGCTATGGACAACTATATGCTTTCCATTCTCCCTTAACATTAACAGCAAATGTCGTTTTACACATGTACCCGTGCTTTACGTGGTTTTCAAGAAATATTTCAGTATTGATATAACATATAGGATACCTACGACGCTTTGCCGGTAAAAGAAAATCTACTAGTGTTCTGCCTTTCATTTTTTTTCCGTTTATACCAGTATAGACCGAGGCCTGTTACTGGTTCTTTTTATTTACCGTCATAATTATTTTTACAGAGACTAGAATTGGACCAGTACAAGGGCCACGCAGTCTGCCCTTCATTTATCTGCAAGTACGATAAAGGAAAAACTCGTTTTCTTTCACAATTTTTTAATGAAAGAGATGCAATAAATACTGATCGATGGTATATTTTCAAGTTAGTCTGAGTGTCTGATTTCGTGGTGTTTTGAATAGACATGCTTCCCGCTTCTACTTCTAAATGTACAATATGAATGAAAAGAAAATTCACCCTGACATGTCCTATCACCGGTATGTGTGCAAGATGCCCGTTGGAGAGCATTAAAGAAGAGATTATTTTTCGCAGGAAGAGGAACATTTTTACTTCGTAATCAATGGAATCATGACAACGAGCAGTGTAGCGCCAAGTACGTACTTTTCAACTTCGCTGAAACTTTTACCGTAAACATTAGCCCCGGTCCGCACAAACACACACAGAGAAAAAGTAGAATATGTTAAATTAAAGCATGAGAAAAAAATCCTTATAAAGATGAAGTTATCCACGATATATCTATTATACAATACTTCAGATAAGTTCGGTTTTGCGCTATTCAAAGTCTATGAAACTACCCCAGCTTATTGTTTCGGTCAAGGTTAAAGAAAAATAAAAGTAATTGTGAAAGGAAAAACTCCGCTGAATGCCCTCTTTCAACAGCATGAATTATTGAAGAAGTCTACATCGAGAAAGTGTGAACAGGTTCGTGGGAGGCCACAAGCGTGGAGAAGGGTAGCCAGACGCAAAAGCATGTACCATCTCCAATGCCATACGCCACAATTTCAACTACATAAAAAGCTCTGTCGGATTCATCAATCATCACAGTGCATCTTCACCACTCGAAGCACCAACAACTAGCGCAAACCAACTGCGAAACCATGAAGTTGGTAAGTTTGCGAACTCCGTTCCACTCTGAAACAGAAAATTCACTTTCTAACTCACGTACCTTTTATTGTAGATGATCATAGTTTGCCTGGTGGCCGTAGCGTTGGCTCGTCCTCAAACTCAAACACCCGTACCCATTGTTAGCCAGCAGCAGGAAATCAGAGAAGATGGGTCATACTCTTTTAGGTAAAGCGCCTTGTTATTCAGTTGCATTTGACGTTAAATTTGCTTGTTGCAGTTTCGAAACGGGCAATGGCATTTCTCGCCAAGAAACCGGAGCCCAAAAACAAATAACCCCTGACGAGGCCGGACAAACTTCCCAAGGAGGCTACTCGTACACCGCTCCCGACGGTACCGTCATCACCATGAGCTTCGTTGCCGACGAAAACGGATTCCAGCCTCGTGGTGACCATATCCCTACCCCTCCTCCCATGCCTGACCACGTCGTCAAGCTTTTGGCTACCTTGCGCGCTGCTGGTGTGTTGTAAAGAACCCCGAGTTCTCAGATAATACCTCATCTGCCGAAATGCCTACAATGTTAAGTGTATATATTGTTAATAAAACAGTCTTATTGCCGAATTAATTCTACAAAATGTGTATGCACTCTCAAATTCATCTCCTAAATGCGGAATAACGTGAGAAATATTTGAAATCGGATTCACGAAAAGTTCTTTATATAGCTTTTGGACCATCTTAAGATGAAGTTTTTTTTTTTGCTCAATGCTGAAAACATTGTACGAGATGTTCCCCTCCCCCACAAGAAAAACATCTCAACATTTTTTATGACTAGACAAGTTTTTGCCATTTTTGTTAGACAGCGAGAAGTAATTTGTGTTGCAAACAAATACACCTTATATATCAGTATAAAATAAATTTGGTTTGGGGAAACAAGATCTACTACATAAAATCCTTTCCTAGAGGTTGGACAAGATTTTAGTTTGCGAGTAAAGGGTTGTTATCGGAGAGTATGTTTAAAACTACGTCTACATATCTACCAGTAGCGGAATAGTCCGTAATGCGCACAGTACGCACGTGTGTACCAAAGTGTTTCTAAACTTGTGGCGACAGCATGAACTTAGGGCACCAATGGTCCTAGGGCGCTAAAATGAGACATTTTTACTTTTGATGTGATAATGCGAACTAGGAGCGTCAAATCTATATTGGGTGCAATGGCATACAGAACAAATGTGCATATTTGTTTTCGTATACACTTTGGACGCCACGTACAAAAAGGCGCAATTTTCGATTTTAATTGTGGTAGTGGACTAGGGGGTGAAAAATCTATGAAGTGCGTAGGCTACCGTTATAAATCTCAAACTACGTCACTGAGATCAACGTCTACAGAATATACTATACATCATCTCTTATCTTGAAAAAGGGTTAAAAGCTACTTTTTTGTCGAAAAACGGGAAGTCCTAAAAATAGGAGGGAAAATGCGATTGTCCAAATCAAAACAGGACGTTGGGTTAGTTAGCCTATTGAAATACTGTCATTTTTTTAAAGTTTTTGGTCAAACTCATTACCTGATAACCCAGGAGCAAAAACCCTTGAAACATTTGGCGTCAGTGACAAAATAATTTTTGGAAAAACGCATTTAAAAAAAAATGTTGTCTTTTTATAACGTGAATTTGTGTGTGGCAGACAAGTACTTTTAGTAGTCCAACAAAAACGAAGAAGGTTTGTCTAGTAGGCGAAAATTGTTGATTTTTTTTTTCAAGTAAAATCTCGCAGACTTTTCAGCGGTCAGAAACATTTATTTTCCTGTTAGCAAGTCCCAGGAACACCGTAACACTCTTCGTGAATTCGATGCTAAGGATTTTCCATGTAAATCCGCAGTGACGTAGCCAGCAATACGCACAGTGTGCATGTGGGCGCAGATGTTTTTTTAACTTGGACTGCCAAACTGATTTTTAGACGCCAAAATGGAATACAGCACCAAGAAAAGCTTATTTTTACTTTTAAAGGGACAGCTAGGGGTACCAAACTTGTAAAGTGTGTAACGTTAAAAATCTACAGCAATAATCTGTAGCCTTAAAGGTCAGTGGGCACCAAAAACGCATATAGAGCTTTTGACGGATTATTATAATACACATTATTCTAATAGAGAATTTTTTTTTCGATTTTTTCTGACCAGCCGTTCTGGATTTGTTTATTTCCAAAGTTTTGGCCTTTTCCCGCCCATGAGAAGCGTGACGTCACGGAGAAAATTTGTATGTCAGATTTCTTATTTCCTAAATATATTCGTTATTTATTGGCACCTAAGAAAAAGACACTTCTATTCGGAAACTAGATTTTTCGCTCTTTTTTATAAGATGAAGTTGTTTTTTGTTGTCCATTGCCCTTTGCTCTATAGCCTTACGTGTGTATAGAATTTTAAGCAGTAATTCGACAATAATCGTATTTTATTAACATATATACACTTAAAAACGTGGACGTTTAGACAGATGAGGTATTATCGGAGAACTCGGGGTTCTTTACAACACACCAGCAGCGCGCAAGGTAGCCAAAAGCTTGACGACGTGGTCAGGCATGGGAGGAGGGGTAGGGATATGGTCACCACGAGGCTGGAATCCGTTTTCGTCGGCAACGAAGCTCATGGTGATGACGCTACCATCGGGAGCGGTGTACGAGTAGCCTCCTTGGGAAGTTTGTCCGGCCTCGTCAGGGGTTATTTGTTTTTGGGCTCCGGTTTCTTGGCGAGAAATGCCATTGCCCGTTTCGAAACTGCAACAAAGCAAATTTAACGTCAAATGCAACTGAATAACAAGGCGCTTTACCTAAAAGAGTATGACCCATCTTCTCTGATTTCCTGCTGCTGGCTAACAATGGGTACGGGTGTTTGAGTTTGAGGACGAGCCAACGCTACGGCCACCAGGCAAACTATGATCATCTACAATAAAAAGGTACGTGAGTTAGAAAGTGAATTTTCTGTTCCAGAGTGGAACGGAGTTCACAAACTTACCGACTTCATGGTTTCGGAGTTGGTTTGCGCTAGTTGTTGGTGCTTTGAATGGTGAAGATGCACTGTGATACTTGGTGCATCCGACCGAGCTTTTTATGTAGCCGAAATTATGGCGTATGGCACTGGAGATGGTACATTCTTTTGCGTCTAGCTACTCGTCTCCAAGCTGACGGCCTCTCCCGAACCTGTTCACACTTTCTCGATGAGCGTATCCTCATATTTTATGCAGTTGAAAGACGCCATTCACTGAAGTCTTTCCTTTCACAATGGACCTTAACCTTCACCCAACCAAGAAGATGGGGCAGTTCATTTATTTTGGAATAGCGCAAAACGTAAGTAGTTTACTGTACTTATACTGTGGATGTTTTATCTCTATGGGATTTTTCTTATTCTTTAATTAAATATACTCCGTATTTTTGTGCGAGCAAAGTGACACTAAGAAGCACGGTACGTTTCAATGAAGTTAAAAATAAAGTATCAAGCATACAACATTCGCTTTAGTCAAGCTAAATATCACGGATAAATTAAGAAAGGACATTTGTTCACTACATGTGAAAATTCGTTATAGGTGCATTCAGTTCTCTCTTTAAGCACTATGTGCTTCTCGGCTGAGCCCTGCAATGCAGTGGATCCTTCAACAACGGCAAAAAATCCGATCAGATCATTTGATCGGATTTGATCGACTGAAGTTGAAGAATGTTCGATGAAGACCGAGTATCCGAATAAAGAAAATATCCGAACACTACCGCAATGGTCACGTTGCCCCACTCAAGCTTATGAAGCATACGTCACGATGGCCACCCTGGCACTGTGCGTCTCTTTGCCGGTGCCCAGCTATCCCATGCGTTCAGATGGCCCTGGCTGGATTCGACGCTTCCTGTCTTTCTACTGTAGGCTACTGTATATTTAAAGAGGCATATCCCTGAGATCTTGGAACTTGTCCATAATACACGAGTGTTCGTCATAGCCAGGCTTCATAATAGCGAGACTAATCTGTGACAAAAAATATAAAAATGAACAAACGAACATGAATGCTTGCGAAAAAGGGTTACAGTACTCGATTTCATGAAACCATTAATTGCCAAGTAATAAAGCTGTCTTCTCCGAACAAAAATTATCTCTTTCTCCAATGCTTTCGAATACAAGCATCGCACTCATAGCTGTGCTAGGACAGGTCAAGGTTACTTCTTCTGTTCATGCTGTATGCTGTATGTAGGTCTAAGCGATCAAGAAATTGATTCCAAACATCACGTGAATCAGAGACTCGGAGCCTAAGTTGAAAATACCATCGATCGGTAATTTGTGAAAGAAAAGGAGCTTTTCCTTTCCGTGCTTGCAGCAAGTGATTTTTCCGTGCGTACAGCAGTTGGTTTTAATCTTGCGGCAAAGCCTAGCAGGTGTGTAAGTTACGCCTCTATTGAAAGTTTTATTGAATAGTCTGGTGTGCTACATGAGTAAAACGACCATCGCTTGTTAAGCTAAAAAGGTAAGCTTTTAGTAGACTGTGGCAATAAAGTTTTTCCAAACAAAAACACTTCGTTGCAAAAGCCCATCAAAGGAGACCTCAAGCAAGCATAAGCAGTATTCCTACGAGGGTTCCTTGCATCGAAAGTGCAAGAACACCGCTAGTTTATCTTGAATATTCAATGTGATGAGACAAGGAAGGTGACAAAGTTCAACGACTGAGGAAAATGTCTATCACCTTCTATATTAGTACTGTCAGTTTTTGTCTCATTTGTCACGGTATGGTCATTAAAAAGGTAAGAACTACCTCTAAGACGGCATTTTGTTAGCTTTCGTTGAATGCGTCAAAACCAGCGGCCACTTTCTTTTGACCAATGAGTGCTATAAACGGGCTATGAGCTTGTCAGCTTCAAAAATAAGTAAGTCACGAATACTGCCCGTTCATTAATAAAACTGTCTCAAAAGCCCTGCGGAATGTGGGCAAGTGGCAGTGTCAACGGTCGTGTGCTATGCAAGCGAGCTGCCAGGCTTGCCAAGTTTTCACAGATCCTGATGGGCACCAGATGTGCTACCATTATGTGGAAGCTATATGCAACTTTAACAGCGTAAAATTATATTCGGATCCCAACATTATCGACGGCTCCCTATGGGCAAAACTTTCCGGTGATGAATTCAATAACACAACGACTTGTCATAATGAAACGAATTGCGATATCGAGACGATCGAGCAAAAGCCACGCACTTGTTGGGAGTATAACACCTTATATGGTACAGTCAATGGTAAGTTCAATGCTTAAGCATTGAATGAGTGCTCATGGATTTGGATCTTAGATCAGGATGGGACCCCGCGCCCAGTATGGCCGTCAGGATATTCCAATGGAACGAATATCACGGTGTACTGTCAACAGGGTTTTACAGTAATCCTCAACAACCTTGCTACTATAGATTTTCTTTCCCGTTATACCGACGCAAATATTATTACTGTGTTCGGGTCTAAGACACAAACGATTGGAACGTCGGAAGTATCGCGATGGAATGCCTACGTTTCTAGCATTGACTTCCCAACCTTATCTCCCTTAGTGCGAATAAGTAACCGCATATTGTTGGTTCAGAATACCCAGCCTATAATTGGTTGGACTACCAAATACGATGGTTTTGACATTGCGCCTGATGGAACATTAACCGTTGAAGGTAGTTACCAAGTCGTTTCGGGATTGGCGCCGAACGGATTTTATCCACCTCTCAGGAACAGTTCTTTTGTAAACAGTACTTGCGGATCTTTTTGGAAAATACCCGTAACTTCTACAGATATATGTAATCAAAAAACCAACTTGCTCACGTTGACTGACGTTAAAACAACAGGCACATATAATGGTTATGACACCTCCTATCGCTATGTAACTTTATCTTTTCGATAAATGGAAAAGGGCTTGAAATTCGGTAAAGCACACATTCCACTGTATTTATCATTAGTTTCACTGGAATTTGGTCTGCTCTGATCCGGTTTTGAATAATTTTACCTACATTTACTGCACATCTAACGTTGTGCTGAACTGCTCCCCTAGTGCAATTACACTGCAGAGCCTAGGAATTGTAGAATTGTTTTTCACAAATGAACAGGTCTAGGTATACATGTCTTTACTGCTCAACGTGTGCACTAAATCGTCTTTATTGAAAATAGGTTGGAAAGCGGAATATGACTTCACGAGCTTTTGTTTCATTTAAATTTTTCTGAAATAGTTATTAGCTTCACGACTCGAAAGACCCGTTTTCTCTAACTGAAGTGAGAGAAATATAGGTAGGGATTTTGTTGCATGACGAAACATCCTCATAAATCGTCTTCGTTCTCCGAAATTTGGAAATAATAGCAATCCTGTTACCAATGGTAAAATTCGTATTGCATTGTACTCATAAAAGAAAGTCTAGGCAATTACGAACATTAAATCTTAGTGAGAGGTATTGCTTGGTTCGATGAGGGTTTTTTTAGGACTCCTCAAATCCTTAATCATGGTTGCACAGTAGTAATATCTTTCTGCTTTCATATCTACAATACATTTTGTATTCCACTAAATTATGCACAGTTTGTTATGAGTTTTGTTTATTGTCGTGATAGTAGTGAGTTTATTTTAATGTCTGTGGTGTTTTCCATTGTCCGTTTTCAGCGTTTTTATCCAGTTGACTTTGTTCGTCGCTGGGGTGTCCCGTTTATTTCACTGCCGTCCTACTCAATATACAGTCAATCACAGAACAGTTTTTTTAGTGCATAGTCTAGTCACGCAGGATAAGAGGAAATTGCATTAGACTGACGCGAAACTTCTATAGTCAATTTACATAACTAAATACCCGCAGACTTTAAGTGGGACTTTGAAAACGATCGCCCTTTTTATATCTCTTGCCATGCAGAACTTCGACTTATGGCAAGAATTTCAATGGCATACTTACAATATTTCCTAAGCTTCGCTGAACTTGCTTCAGTTTTTGTCTACTTGTGTTGAATGTTTTATAATACTGCATTAAATTCTTATTCGAATTTCATCAGCTCTACATTATTTTCAACTTTTTAAACCTCATAAAATCTTCTTTATACTGAGATCATAAAGGAGTCAACTGTGAGCAGAAAAAGATCTTGTTGACGATGTATGAAAAGGGTCCTGCAGCCACACATGAAGCATGTGAAAGTAGTTCCTCTGCTTCCGTCTATAACGTGAAAAGTTTCGAAAGACAAAGAAAATAAAAAATGTACGCTTCTTTTTTCTCTAAAATGAGGGACATTAACTTCTACCGCACGTTATATTTCAGAATTAACACTTATTACTTATATACAAGAATAAAACTTAGCATTACATGTAAATTTATCTAGATTACTTTGCGTACAGGGATTTTGAAATTTTCCTTATTATATTTGAAAAAATACGATAGCGTATTTTATGTTAAATATAAGATTTTCATTTTATGTTACAAATATTATTTTAGAAAGACAAACACTATTCCAAATACTTGGTGTATTTTCTTTCAAGCTCCACAGTAAAGCATCTGATAGGACTGCATAAAATTCGAGGAAAATAGAGGCTGATTTTCAAAATTAAGATTGGTGCGTGAAAGTGAAACCGAAAGTGAAGGCGACCATGAGAGACACACGTTCTTTGTAAGTAGCCGTAATGTGTTCAGAGAAAGTCGGTATAGAACAGGTTCCGGCAAAGCCCCTGGGGAGAGATGGTCTTTGTCATCGGTACATTCTCAATGCCATTCATGAATTTTTCGGTATAAAAGCCGGTGCAATTGGTTTGGACCATCACAGTACATCTTCCTACTCTGAAAAGTTCGTACAACCAAATCCATCAACCATGAAACTGGTGAGCTAAGCACTTTCTGGATTTTTTTTACATAAAATCCAGAATTTTCATATTCTATTTTTGTTTTTTAGATCATCCTCGCAGCTCTTGTGGTCGTAACTTTGGCTCGCCCACAAAACCAAACTCCGGTGCCCATCATCAGCCAACAGCAAGAAGTGAACGGAGATGGAAGCTACAACTTTAGGTAAGAAGGAAAACTACAGCCTTTCATATCGGATCTTACCTTTTGATTCTGGTAGCTTCCAAACCGGTGATGGTATTTCCCGCCAAGAATCTGGACAACTGAAACAGATCACTCCTGAAGATGCTGGAGTTGTTTCCCAAGGTGGATACTCCTACACTGCCCCTGACGGTACAGTCATCACTATGAGCTTCGTTGCTGACGAAAACGGATTCCAGCCTCGTGGTGATCATATTCCTACCCCTCCTCCCATGCCTGAACACGTTGTCAAGCTTTTGGCTACTCTTCGCGCTGCTGGTGTGTTGTAAATGATTTTACACTATTCTTCTCCCTGATCCGTATTACTTTTCTACCGCAAGGCAGTTTGTAAATAAACGTCAAATACTTCTTTTAATCAACTTGTTTTTTATTTGCTCATATACTCTTGTAAGTTGACAAGTCAATCCTAGTATTTTCCAATACTACATCTGCAGTGACCATATCCTTACCCTCCATCCCTAAACACTTCGTTAAGCTTTTGACGGCTCTTCGTGTTTCCCCAATGGGCTTTACACAGCGTAGCAATAGTACTGCTGTGAAATCGTCGTCAAACTGATATTTAGTGCCTATATGTATACTTTCACTCTAAGATGGCCGTTACATATAAGTCAGTTAAAGTACGGCTAAAAATCAACGACATTTATTGTAATTAAATTTTTAATACTGTGGGCAAAAAAAATCGGTTTCGTTTGTTTAAAGACGAGTCACGTCATTCATTCGACGTATTATCGTCTACGGCTCTCTTTGGAGGCCAAACGATTTAGCTCTCGAATAGGCTGATTTTCCAATGTTGTTGAGGCCAATGCTTTTGTTCGCCTGCTATGCTTTTATCAGATGTGCTTGTTAACAAAGCGTATTTACAAACAAGTTTATATTCCCACCAAAGCTCATCATCGAAGCTCATAACCTCTGATATAGAACACTTGCGAATGCTATGCTATGAAATGGCGCATTACGATATGCTGCCCACGGCACTTGTCCTGCTTGTCCCACCCTCGTTATGCCGCTGGTAGATCATGTTGTGAAAACCTCTCGAAATTGTCAGTAGATCTACTTTGCCAGCTTTTTTTGCGCAGACCGCCGTGGTTTCACTCCTCCAAATATGCTGCTTTCGTGCTCTTATCCTATGCTGGTTTCTTCACGAAGGCTCAAATAAAACTATTCTCGGAGTAACAAAATCTTCCGATTGACTACCGATATTTGCCGAATATCCTTGGATTGTGAATGAGGAGCAAACCCTTGCGAGTTTATTTATAGTGAAGAACGTGCTTTTCTAAATATTGGCTGTTTATCCCTAATCTAAAATACATATACTGCTAGACCTGAAGTTTTTTTTATTTTATCTGTGTTCAACTATGGAAACATAGAGAACGAAATTTCTACGTGGATGTTAGATATCTAGCAGCTTACTTACGAGATGGCGTTTGCGTTCGTCTAACAAGCTGCCTCTTCCTGCGGTATCCTCTCTTTCAAGACTCTCATTATTTGCGCATTATTTAGGTTGGCGACGGCGCCATGAAAAGAGGAATGTTTAACAGAGGAAAATAACTACGTTTTTGCCTCTCCGTTAACAAGAGTTCAGTGTTGCGGCAGAGCTCTTAACTTACAACCATGGCTACTTCTGGTAAACTACTGTTGCCTTACATTAAACGAAGAAATGTATTATCAGTTCGCGTAACATTGTTTTGTTTTGTTTGCGTGCAGGAGAAGAACAATCGGATATTCTGGACTTAACTCGTAAAAGGTTGAAGAAAATAGATACTGCACAAGCTAATCAACTGCACTTTTCTACTCTTTTGTTGGATCATAATGAGCTTCCTCGCTTGGATAACGTGGACACGTACAGCAGTTTGCAAAAGGTAAGTGAAATTGGAAGAACTCTTTTGTCGTGTTAAACAAATGGAGTAATGCATTTTTACCTGTATCTAGCTTTCTGCTTCCCACAACCAGTTATTGCGGATGTATGGAGTTGCTCGCCTTTATAGCCTCAGAATACTCAATTTGTCACACAACAGTATCGTCTCCATCGAAGGTTTACGTGATTTAGTGCACCTAACCACACTCAACTTGGCTGGAAACAGCATAAAAGTAAAAGATATTAAAATTTTAATGAAATTTAGTGAGCGAGTTCTAATTTTCAGCGTTGCTTTAGCTTTTATCTTGTAATTGGGAGTAAGCTCAGAAGCTTTCACAGAGATAAGCAATTATTAATTCCCTCGTAACTTTCGCGATCATTAGCGAAATAGGTAGATGCTATGGGATATTTGTGTTCTTACGCATTTCAAATGCTGTGGAACCATTGCAACTTTTATGGAGTGTGTATTTATTTAAGTCTCTTTACGCGGTGTTTGCAATTTCGTTTCAGAGTATAGAGCACCTAAACAGCAACATCAATTTAGACATTTTGGACCTGTCTGAAAACATGATTCCCGTCATTCCAGACCTTTCTTTTCTCAAGAATCTGAAGGTACATATCCAGTGTGTCAAAATAATGTAATGTCTCTGAAACTTGTTCAATTTCTTACTCCTTAGAAACTGAATCTTCACTCAAACCGCATTAAAACTTTGCAATTCTGTGAACGATACTTGCCGTCCAGCCTAATGTGCCTGACTTTGGCAGATAACCTCATCGCGGATTTGAATGAGGTGTCGCGTCTCGCCCATCTTACTTACATTGAGCTGTTTTCCTTCATGGGAAACCCTTGCATAGCGAACTTCACGTATGTCAACTCTTTTGTAAAGTTTATCCGTTACTATGAAGCAATTCTGGCATCTCTAGATCTCACGAATACCGCCCCTTTATTATAAACTGGTTGCTGACCTTAAAAGTTATGGATGATTCACTCGTTCAGTCAAAAGAAAGGTAACCGGCACATTCACTACATTTGTTCCTTATATCACCAATATGTTTCATAGTTTGAAAGCGGAGTGGTTATATTCACAAGGGAAAGGGCGTCAGTTCAAAGTTGGCGAGCACCAAGCCTTACTGGAATACCTTCAGTCATTATCGCTAGCGGGGTCGTTTTACGCCTCCATTGGTGAGGAGAAAAAAGACAAGAGAAATGAAGAAGATAAACCACAGAAGACTAACCCGACGCGCCAAACCCCTCCGGAATCCCTTATTGCAGATGCGTCCCGCACGCCCAATTCTGCGTCTCCATTACTGAAGCGTCGTACACCTTTACGGAAAAGCGCTCCGTCGTCATTAGGTGAATAAGCGACACTTTCACATTTGACCCTACAATGCGAATTTATCCGTTTCTTAGGCACTATCCGCTGCAGTCTTCGCAAGTCAGCCAATACGGAATTAGAGAAGACTCCACCTCCCAAAACAGGAGGCGGTGTCCAAAGCGATGCCAGTAAGGCGTTAGTGAACTCAAGGACGTTTGATAAGGCCCTTGATAGCGAATTGTTCCCGTCACTTGCCAAAACGTACGTTATCCCACCTGAAACGTATCCCGAGGCCGATCTCATTGATGGTTGCATCACACCTAACAGCGAAGACATTTTCTCGCAGCCTATGCCCGATTTCATGTCACAAAGCTTAGACGCGCAACTTTTTGCCTCCGAACCCAACGAACAACCTAGAGTCTGGCGTCAGTCGGACTCATTTTTAATCAACCCTAATGCCACGAAAGTTTTAAGGTGCTCGAGTGGGAAAAATTTGGCCAGTGGTCTCAAAGACGAAGAGAAGAAACCCGCTCCCAAGATACCCACCGTCGCCAGAAAGTCATTGGAGCCACCGATCAAGTCATCCTCATCCTCGCACCTTAGCGTAGCTCCCGGTCCTAAACGCACTCCGTCGCCTCCAGCGCGTCGTAAACGAATTCCCCAGTTTCCGTTAGCAAATACGGACGATGATACCACAGGAAGCGAAGACAGTGAAATTTCTCAACAACAGAACACGGCGAAGTTGGTTGCCAACGTCAAAAAAACGCTATCAAATGGGTTAGTCAAGCCAAAAGTTGGATCGAAGCTACCCACAGCAAAGAAGGTACCTGGAAATCCACAAACACAAACGCTACCTGCGCCGAGGACGCGTTTACCAGAAGAAAAAGCAGCACTAACGATTCAAAAGTACTGGAGAGGGTACCAGACGAGAAACTTGAACACCGAAGTGCAAGAAGTCAAGGCGGAAATCAGACAGTCACGAACAGAAAGTCATGTTAGGTGAGTAAGTTCGCTGACCACTGACCATTTTGATTGTTACTTTGAATACGGGACACCGAAAACCAATACTCCATCTCGTATTTGTATTTATTTTTGCCAAACGTTTTTATTATGTATCTACTAGTACTTTTTATACTTATGTACACATAGACTTTTGGGTTATATTTTTAACATTTGAAATCTATATAGAACTTAGAAACATACTGTTGTAGAAATTTGAGTGCTACTTTGGAAGCTACCAGGAATGATCTCGCGAAAGAACGGCAGCTGCGCATGGAGCACGAAGAAAACGTTAGACGTCTGACACTTCAAGTGAGTTTGTTGTCCAATTAAGCTCACTAGATGAGCGAAACTCACATTAATTTGATGTTTTACACTTCAAGGTGTCAACGTTGCAAAATGGGGAAGGTTTGCCGGTTGTGGAGCGCTTGGCAGAAACTTGTCAATCCTTGCAAACGCAAGTGCAGCAATTGACACAAGCTTTACAGAAAATTCTTTTATGCATAGGCCAGACGCCGGTTTGTGACTGTTCCAGTACAACTAAACGCCCCACTAGCTTAGCTTTATCACAGACCACCCAAGATGTGAAGCAGACAGCTCCTTCTCCTCAGGCACCTCTCGAAGTCAAACATTTTGCGTTAGAATTGGCCCAGAATTTGCTCACTTCTGTCACGGAAATAGCGGAAAACTCACATTCATAATTTTTTTCTCCAGGTTGTTGACATATTTTTAGTTTTTTCGTTCGTTGCTACTTGCTGAATTTTTGGCGTGTGCGTGCTCGTCTCGTAAAACCGTGAAAGTGTATGAAAGTGAGCTTAAGCGTCAAATTTTAACGATGCTTTTCGCGAACGAATGCATTCTTGAAACTCTAGTCGTCAAGTGAATACAGTTTGTTGCTTGAAAAATCTCAGTTTGAATCGAAGTAGCGTTTGACTTAAGACGACCTAGTTTTGAGTTGCAAGGTATTTGACCTAAGGTCATTGCGGCTTTATCATCAGTTCGTAGGAATACAAGTTTACATTGTGAACGTATTTTTAATTTTTGTCTTTAATCATATTGGTTGTGGCTTGTCACGAACGAAGCTACGAACAATCGAAGTTTCAACCATCGTTGGATAAGGCAGTGTTGGGAGTAGAGTGAAATAAGGCTTGTCGAAAAAGCTATCTAAATGCCATTACAGAAGTTTTGGGGCGATGCTTTTAATGCAGAACAATAGAAATAAATAACAGGTACGACTGACGTAACAAGAGATTATTTTTTTATTTCGTACACATTTCGTACAATTAGATGAGACTTCTGAATACCAGTTGAACAAAAATTTGCAAAATTCCTGCCAATAATAAGCTAAGGGGGAAGGGGGCGTGCATTATGGTTTGATACAGCGTTATTAAATAGCTAAACCGAATACAGAAACGATACAGTACATGGTCTTATTTTCCCAACGTAAAGTGCAGCTACCATCTGTGTTATTGTCCCAGAAACATGAACTAGCCGTATGGAGCCCCGCCCCGTTCTTTTGGACTATCACACATGTAACTGCAAAAAAAAGAGATAACAATTTCAACTGCTGTAACGAACTTCACTATTTCATTACTGATTACCTATGTATTTGAAAGGCTTTTGGAGTTTGACTAAGGCAGCTAGACAAGAATCCATAATTGCTGAGGTCCACTGATTCACTTTGGAATGTTGGTAGGTATTACCTCCAATAACGGTCTCTACCGCATCTTTAATTATGGCGCTAACTTCATCGACCACGAATTGGCTCTGAAAAGTAATTTTTAATTCATGTTAAGATTTTAGAGCACAATCTTTAACTTACATCTTCAGATTGATTGTCTTCTTTATCCGGTTCCATATTTGGGTTGGACTTTATTATGGTTTTTAGAAAGACGCATTCTTGTTGCTAGGCTACCAAACAGCCAACGATAGTGGAATTGATATCGATAGCATCGGTAGTCCAATATCCAATTTCGCGCCCTTGGTTAGTCGTTGAAACAAAGACGAAACGAGGATTTTAGTTGGTCGTTCTTGTGTGTCTTTCAATTTTTATGCCATGATTTAAAAGCTGTTAAAACATGTTCGTCAAGCGGGTAAGAAAATTAGGCCATGCTGAGTAATGTCTTTGTAAAATCGTGCGTTATTTTGCTTTTTAAAGGTAACTATCGAGGGTTTCAAGAGTTACAAAGATCAGGTTGTCATTGATTTGAAGCCGCAGCTAAACGTCATAGTAGGCTATAACGGAACCGGGAAGAGCAATTTCTTTAGCGGTAAGGATGCATGGAGATGAGATATGTTGTGGAAGTAGAATTGGAAGCACTATATAGAACTAAGTAGTACCTACGAATTGTACACAATTGTGAATTTCGTACCGTTTTAGCTATTGACTTCGTCTTGAGTGGAGACAGTTATTACGCCAGACAGAAGACGCGTGCATCTTTACTACACGAAGGATGTGGCCCAAAAGTTCACACAGCTTTTGTGGAAATTGCATTCTACAATTCCAATAGAATAATTCCGGTATATATGTGTACTAATACTGAGTTGACTCTCGATTTAACGTACTGTGAAAGGCATCCTCCGGCTTGCTAACCTTAAGTGACGTCCTAATCGTGTTTCCATTAAAACAGAAAGCAAAGATCGCAATAATTTCTGTGTGAACTGTACATTTGCCTTCCATATTTGAAGTGGGCGCATATCGATCTACGATTTAACTCCGTACTATCAATAACTCGTTACCCCGAGATTTCCCAAAGTACGAAGAATGCCTTTGACATTGTGTTCAGTCTCGAATCTCTTCAATGTCGGCTTAACAATCCGACTTCTTTGCCGCGCCATTGCCGCCACGGATAATCTGTTTTGATAAATTGCTTTTCTATACCTGAACACTTTTTTCGGAAGACGTGGCGAATGAAAAAATTAATCAGTGCATAATCATAAAATGAGCTAAAAAGAAAAACAATTATGCGCGGTGACGTTCAACCATTTCCACTGCAAGCGATAAACGAATTTGCTGTCAGTTGTTATAGGCATTATATTAAAAACAAGCTATACCTACAAAACTACCCTTAAATCGGGGGTCTACTTCCATTTACTGCCTTGTAGATTTAATTTAATTTCATATTCTGTGTATATAATATTCGGTTTGTAGATTAACAGCGACGAAGTATTACTACGTCGGGTTATTTCTCTGACAAAGGACAAGTATTACTTGAACAAAAAATGCATTACGAAGAAAGATGTTCTCAAACTGTTCGAATATGCTGGTTTCATTGCGCACAATCCGTATTACATCGTCAAACAGGGCAAAGTACCTTAAGTATAACATTTCGTATTGGAAATGTTCTAAATTTGCGGTGTCTAGGTAAACGAATTAGCTAGCGCGTCCGCGTCGCAGAACTTACAGTGCATAAAGCAAGTTGCGAGGGTAGGTATTTCTGACAGTCAATGTCAAAAGATGCTACAACGCCTTGAAGGTAAATTGTCAGAAAGTATCTCGCATTTTCATCATATTAAGCTGCTCCGATTTGGATAGAAATTTTGCCTGCTAAACTTGACCAACTGGACCGCGGTGGTGGAACTGTCCGAGAGCTAAAAGAGACACTTGAATTGTTTTCTCAGGAATTTGTGGAATTTCAACGTCTCGATAAAGGAAAACGAGCTTTGATTTATGTCTTGACCGATAGACAGTTGAAAACTGAAAAGAAAAACTTGGCAAACGTCCAAGAAAATTTTGAGAGTACTGGCCAATTAGAGGACGTAGAGAGGTTTAATGAAACCAAATCAAAGGCGTCCCAAGTGGCATCACAGCTTTATGAAATACAAAAGCTGATTAACATTGCTCAAGAGAGGGAAGCTGTCGTCCGTATTCAGGCTGGTGAATTGGAATTAGAGACAGAGCGTTTGTCGAAGAATGTAGAGGAGTTGAAAGCTACGAGCGAAGGCAGAAATGAAGAAAAGGTATTTTTTTTTGCAAACGCTTCATTTGAATAATTGACACTTTTCTTCGATTAACTGTAGCAATACATCCAAAGGAAATGCGAAGAAGCTGCTGTAGTGTTGGTCGAAGCTCAAAGTCAGTTAGAGGCCATTCTGCCAGCTTGTGACGAACTGACAAGAAAGAAGGAGGACCTTTCCCGGAAGTATGTTTGACTGTACGAAAGTTCTTTATCCATTGTCTCGTTTTCTTTTGGTTTTGAAAAGGATCGACCGGTTAAAGGAAAAGTTGGACAGTCTGAGTGCACAGCATGCGAGAAATTTCCAGTTTTCAAGCAAGGAAGAACGCGATAATGCCATTCGTAAGGAAATGAGTAGCCTGCATCAAAAGATTCGCAGCGTGAAAGAACGCGTCGACGAAAGCATGAAGAATATTGAAGAACTAGAGCAAGCCGAAGAATCACTTCAGAAAGATGCCAAAGTGATTTAGAAGACTTAGTGCTCTTTAGGCGTTTATTTTTGTACTTTATTGTGTATTTGCTTACATATATTTTTTTCTTTGCAGGAACATTATGGGAGAATGGTAGTTTTGAAAGAAATGGAAAACAATCATGCTGTCCTGAGAAGACAGGAGAAACAGCTTCGGCTTGAAAAAACGTAACATCATCCTTAATCGTTCTCCCATTTTATATCATGGACTTTCATTTCTTAAGGGAACTTTTCAACAAGAGAATGGGAAAAGAACAAGAACTTTCGGCGTTGCGCAAGCAGTATGAGGTTGACGGCAATCGTCCGCGCTCTATGGCGAGCACTGTAATACCTTATTTTTGGATCTCCAGTGTGCCAAAGATTAAAATGAAATTGGTGGTGCTTTGGATATGTTTAATTTATTTAGGCCGTCTTAAATGGACTGGATTCCGTCCAAGAAGTTTTAAAAAGTTTCCGGCAAGGTGATGACGCCCAATGGCAAATAGTGGATCAGTATTACGGACTGGTGATTGATAATTTCAACTGCATTGAAGCCGTGAAGACGGCCGTAGAAGTAACAGCGGGTGGATCCTTGTTTCACCATGTAGTAGCTCGGGACGAAGTGGCAAAAGAAATCCTGAAAGCTATGTATCAACGTAACTTACAAGGAGAAGTGACCTTTTTGCCGTTAGGGTCGCTGCGTGTACGACCTATTACGTGCCCGAAAGCAGAGGTGAAGTTTAACGTTTTTTGTGTAGCTTCTTAAATACTTGTGATTTTTCATGTCAGAGAGCTGTACCTTTGATTGTCAAGCTGAATTTCGAAGAAAGATTCAGCAAAGTTTATCAGAAGCTGTTCGGCTCGACACTCCTCTGTGAGACGGTCGAGATTGCAATCGATTTGTCGGGACGCCATCGCATAGATTGTGTGACATTTGACGGTGACCAAGCTTCGAAACAAGGCTGGTTAATGGGCGGTTACGTGAATCCCCTGCGCTCACGTTTTAAGCTGTACGAAACTCGCAAAGCTTTACTTAAACAGGTCGAAGAAATGCAGGCAGAAATCGAGCGACTGCAAGAAGAGTTGGACCAAGCAGAGAAAGCCCATAATGAAGTCGTGTCCAACGTTGAGAAGCAGACTCTCAAAATAGAAGTATTAAGGTATTCGCAATATGACAAATGAGTACAAAAAAGGTTTTTATTATATTTATAGAGCATACTTATCACCCAGAAAAGTATTAGGATAAGAAAATAATACTTGACTACACAAAAAAGTGTTAGCTATATCGTTTAAGGCTATAAACGAAAGCTATAGTTAGTTTTCAACTTCCGTTTTCTGTTCTTGCAGACGTGATAGCCAGAAGCTTGGTAATGGTTTCGTTAACGAAACGGATACAAATCGCTTACTGCACGAAAAGCAGCAATCGGTGGAGAACATGGCCTTGTTGGAGAAAATGGTTCATAGATTCAAAGAACTCAAGAAAGAGCTCGAACAAGTACTTCGTTGTGATTAGTACTTAGCCTTTATGTATGGCTTTTATTCTGTGTGAAAAGGAATTACCAACGCGGGAAGCATTTAATCAAGAGATGTACAATTCGTTGAACTTGTCATTGCTGCAGCTTGAACAGCAGCGAGCAGAAGTACTGGCAGAGTTGCAAGGTGTTCAGGCAAAGAAACATAATTTAGAAGAAACTATCAAGCATTCTCCTTTCAACTTGCTGAAAAAGGTTCCTTCCGTTTCTTCTCATCTATTTAGTACGAAAGTTTTTTTTTTTCCTTAAGGCATTGCAAGAATTAGACCTCGAAGACAATGAAACGCAAGTGCACCAATGCGAACAAGAATTGAACATGTCAAAAAGTAATGTGATCTCGACCAGAAAAGTTCTACAAGAAATTCAAGCCACTTTGGAAAAGTTCGGAAGACAAGTCAGAATCTTAGCAACCATTTCCTGAATTTAAGATGCATAACCTGTTCATTTTTGTCCGAAAAGGAAAAACAAAAGAAAGCCGAACACGATAAGTTGAAAGCAGAGAAGAACGCTGCTCGGTTGCAAATGGAAAAGAACTTAAGCCAGGCACGATTTTTATTCGCGAAAATAGCCGATTGCGAAGAGAAAGTACAAGTTCTCGAGAAGAAGATCGAGGGTCTCGGACCTGTTTCTGGTGAAATAGAAGCTTTTCTTTCATGGAACACACGAAAGGTAAAGCTATTTTCTGCAATTTGTTTCGAAGTGTTTATTAAGATGCTCTTCGTTGTTTTCGTGTAGCTCGTCGACGAGTTGGACAGAGTTGAAAAACGTTTGAAGCAATATGAAGGCATCGATATGGTGACGGTGGCCTCTCTCGCTGTGTTGCTAAAGCGAGTGGAAGAAACACTGTGTCTTCCCCCGAAACTTCGGAAACACATTAGATTAGTTCTTGAAACCGTGGAATACTTCATGGGGCGACAACATGAAATTATAAGACTCACATATCAGAAAGTCCGTCGCTATTTCCGACAAACATTCAAAGCACTTGTACCTGGCGGTCGTGGGGACCTTACTGTTGTTGAAAAGGCATTGTCTCCGACGTCTGCGTCGTGTCATGTAAGGAAAAAAATAGCTTCAACATTTCATCAATAAATCACCATTTTTCTTAGTCTGACGAAGTTGAAGATCTTCCGGCGCTTGATGGCGTACTTGTCCAGGTATCCTTTGCGGAAGGCAAGCCTATGCAAGATATGCGACATTTGTCGGCAGGCCAGCGATCGGTTGTAGCTTTGTCTTTGATTTTCGCCCTTCAGCAATGCAATCCTTCGCCTTTTTACATTTTTGATGAAGTTGACCATGTGAGTTACGTTTCTTGTCACTGCTAACTTCAGAAGTAATATGCTTTGGGTTTACGTAGGCGTTGGATTTGCAGCACCGCAGTGCTTTGTCGCTCGTGATAAACGAGTTGAAATCGCGTTCCCAGTTCCTCGTCTCGACATTTAAACCTGAATTACTGCAGTATGCTGAACAATACGTTGGTGTCAATTACCATAACAAACAGACCCGTGTTGGACCCTTATCTAAGGAAGCGGCCTTACAAATAATTCAAAATCAACAACAGGACGAAAACTGACCGCTCTTTTTATCGACCGTTGAGTTTTGCTAATCAATAGCTGTTGGTTTTGCTACCCATACGAAACCTTATTCTCTTTTAAGCTTTTACGCTGTGTGCCAATCAATTCGTTAGTACCTATTACAAAAACAAGCAGCGTATATCCGACGTTTTTTTTAACGAAGCGATCTTGTACGTAATCCGAGATTGGCAAAATTTTGAATATTCAGTCTTTTTTTAATTTTGTGTTTTTATCGTCAATGACTATCGTTTTGTTGGCCTAAATCAAACGTTGCGTTCCAGGCAATAAGTTTTGTAGTCCCTGATCTCGATATGTGTACGAATGACATTTAACTCTCAAAGTATGTTTTTGTTTTACCGTTTAACGTGATTCAGCCGCGTTCATCAATAAATCCTCCTTGATAATGTCTATTTCCTGTGCCTTGAGCCGCAGGCAATGGACAGGTGGATTTCCTTACATTTCCTGTGTGTGTTTGCAGAACCTAATTGTTCTGTTACAAGCCAACTGGACATTAAGGATGCTGCGCAGAGGGGATAGAGTAGCTTGTTACTGTTTGTTATCATCCTTAAAAGTATTTAGAACGTTGTACATTGCAAACGTTGCGAGATGCAGTGTCACGAATCGCAGGACGAATGTATAACATCAAAGGTGTTTGAACAGTGTAATTTTCAACTTTGTATGACTTCAGATTACGAAGAGGCGAATGCATCTCCAAAACGAAGGTGCACAAACAGAGGAAGACAAATCCAGCATTGCGAACGCTCGCCGCATGTTGTGGAACGCAGAAATGCGAGGGAGCGGAGAAGAGTCCAGACAATTAATAGTGCATTTGCTTTGCTGAGGAAAGCGTTGCCACCTTTAGCCAGGTATTTTTTAAGTCTGAAATGTACGAAATATTTGATAACATCCAACGTATAAAAGTGACAACGTGGAACAGGAGCGGGCAAGCAAGGTCAAGGTTCTGCAGCGTGCCATCCAGTACATTTCATGGCTTCGATCTGTTGTCGACGAGCTTGATGGAGAATGTAACTAAAATCAGAACAGCGCGTCGTACGAGAGTAAAGTATGAAGCCTGAACGTGTATGCTATAACACAGGACGTTAGCGAACGTGCTTGAAATGTTTTGTGTTAGATGCTGCGATGTGTTTGAGATGTACCAACATTGTATTAAAATTTCGGGTTCCTCTTAGTTTCTGTGATAGGTAAATTGGTAAGCATGTTACAGTGAAAATATACCGAACTACAACATATCTCTGCTAATTCGTTCACATAGGATATTAAGTTAGAAAAAAGGAGGGGTAGGGAGTTTGGAAGCATGAAAAGTTTTAACCCAATGGTTCTCGAACATTTCAGCTCGCGGAGCCCTTGGGGTTTCATAACTTGTACTGTGGCGCCCGTTTTTACAACCATGTGTGCTAAAAGAAATTTCAGTCATAAGTACCGGACTACGTCGCGGTGCCCCTACGAGGCAACCACGGCGCACAGTTTGAGTAACGCTGGCTTAGAGAATTTGTAGAAGTGTTTCAACAATAAGACTGTTTTATTAACAATATATACACATAAAAATGTGGACATGTCGGCAGAGAAGGGATTATTCAAGTGTTCGGGGTAGTTTACAAGACTCCAGCAGCGCGCAGGGTAGCCAAAAGCTTGACAACGTGGTCAGGCATGGGAGGAGGGGTAGGGATATGGTCACCACGAGGCTGGAATCCGTTTTCGTCGGCAACGAAGCTCATGGTGATGACGCTACCATCGGGAGCGGTGTACGAGTAGCCTCCTTGGGAAATTTGTCCGGCCTCGTCAGGGGTTATTTGTTTTTGGGCTCCAGTTTCTTGGCGAGAAATGCCATTGCCAGTTTCGAAACTGCAACAAAGTAAATTTAACGTCAAATGCAACCGAATAACAAGGTGCTTTACCTAAAAGAATATGACCCATCTTCTCTGATTTCCTGCTGCTGGCTAACAATGGGTACGGGTGTTTGAGTTTGAGGACGAGCCAATGCTACGGCCAACAGGCAAGCAATGATAATCTACAATAGAAGATACAAGAGTTAGCTTGTGAATTTTTTATTTCAGTATGGGACGTGTTCGCAAACTCACCGATTTCATGGTTTCGGAGTTGGTTGCGATACTTGTTGGCGCTTCGAGTAGTGAAGATGCACTGTGATGCTTAACGCTTCCGATGCGGCTTTTTATATAGTCAAAATTCTGGAGAATGGCATTGAAGATGGTACATGCTATCGCGTCTGCTACCCGTCGCTAGGCTGACGGCCTCCGCCGAACCTGTTCACACTTTCTCGATGCATATTTCCTCATATATTCATACAGTTGAGAGACAGCATTCGCTTGAGGTTTTCCTTTCACAATGGACCTTAACCTTTACCAAACCAAGAAGGTAAAGCAGTTCCATCGGCTTGGAATTGCGTAAAACGTAACTAATGCGAGGTAAAATTGATTTTGGTATGCTCTCTGCAATGTTTTTTTTTCTCGTCAACTCAGTTTTGTGGGTTTCTCTCCACAATTTCTGTGTTTCGTGTGTGCGCAAACGGGAGGTTAAGGGTCACCTGTAAAATTTTTAAGGTCAGTGAAGTTGAAACGAATGTATGCGAAAATCGCAATGTACAGTACTCGGCACATAAAACGACCCAAACAAACCGTCGGTAACTAACGGCCCGGCAGTTGCGCGAGCGGGAGGAAGCGTTTTTGCGGATCACAAACGTTTGACAAACTCCGTGGTCACTGCTCGCGCAATTGCGGGGCCGTTAGGCATTGACGGTTTATTTGGGTCGTTTTTATGTGCCAAGTGCTGTACATATACATGAAAATTTAATGAAATCAGAGGCTTCCGTACATAGACACGGAGACTAACTTGTAAATATAATGTCGGTAAGTATGCATCGCATTTATTGAAGACTTCATTCAGTATGTATGAAAGGAATGAGTTTTTCTTTTATCGTGCTTGCAGGCAAATTATATTACCAGTAAATCAGAAGGTTTCAAAATAGTGGCCACGCGTTGTAGGTGTATAAGTTACGACTTAACAGATTTTCTTTATAATACTGTGAAAGAACCACTGTTCTAACAAAAATTACAGACAGACAGCGCGGCACTGACAAAATTGCAGAGCGGTAGTAAATTGACCGGTTGCCCAATACCACCATCTTGCAACAATTAATCGTCGGCATATTTGGGCCACCATGGGATCAAGGTCTTCCTGAATGGCTATAATACACGCACGGGAAAAGACTACTGGCCTTTAGTTCTCTACAGTAAGCTTACGCAAACCAAGAAAAGACAATAGATATCACAGTATAAGGGTTACCCTTATACTGTGATAGATATGCTAATGGACGGATGCAATAGTCACTAAAATACTTAATTTATAACGAGTTGAATAGTAAGTAAAGCTGTAGATATTAGCACAATGTATTGTATTTTATATCTGTCGTACAATTGTAAAATAAAGTGGATTGCCTAGCTTCCTTAGGGGACAGTGTAAGTAATCACCAGGCATTATTTTATTCATTGCGACTAGCACGATTGTGCTGAAGGAAGGACGTCTAGTTTTATAAATGGTTTACTATACTTCACGTTTCCCCACAAGGATACACTAGCTCGATGGATAGTCCAGGACATCTCTTCATCCAGTGGAGACTCCATTACTTTAGTCTACAGCTTGAAAATTAAATTAAAAATTAAAAACCATTACCAGTATCAATTAACCCCCTTCTCTATGTAATTCATCACGAGCCAGGAAAGTTCGTAATTGAGGCTAGAAGGTACTAATAATGTTTTAAAAGCCGTAATCCGTAAAAAAAATTGGAAGATAGAGCGATATAATATAAATGCGCAGAAAAGTTAAAAGTGGCAGTCATTGATGAAATTTACGTTTTGATTGACAGTCTATTCGCTTGAAGCGAATAAAACCTGTTCTCGGACAAGAGAAGTACGAACCTATTAAATACTTAAAACAATTACATTTACCTATAAAAGATCATAAGAAATGAAAATACGACAGACAAAACATTATTTCTAGCGTTGCCGTGGCATGAAGTTCTTAGAAAAGTGCAACGTTTTCGGTATTAACATTGTTTTATTAACAAATATGTGTACATCAAAATAGCGTTGACCATTTTCGCAGATAAGGTAATGCCCAAGATTCAAGGTTGTTTACAGAACACCAGCAGCACGCAGGGTGGCCAAAAGTTTGACAACGTGTTCAGGCATCGGGGGAGGGGTAGGAATATGGTCACCACGAGGCTGGAATCCGTTTTCGTCAGCGACAAATGTTACGCTAATGACAGTACCATCAGGTGCGGTGTAGGAATACCCACCCTGGGAAGTTTGCCCGGCTTCTTCAGGGGTGATTTGCTTTTGGGCTCCGGATTCTTGACGAGATATGCCATCGCCAGTTTGGAAGCTGCAATGGAGGATCTTGTGAAAAATACGCTGCAGGAAAAACGAAAAAAAAAATACCTGAAAGAGTACGATCCGTCCTCTCTGATTTCTTGTTGTTGACTAACAATTGGCACTGGTGTCTGAGTTTGCGGGCGAGCTAAAGCTACAGCCAAAAGAGCAGCGAAAATTATCTAGAAAGATAAAGTTCTATAAAATGTAATGTCTCCTTTAAGATGATTTCTCAACTTACCAATTTCATTGTTCTGGAATAGGTTGTTGGTGGTTGTGGTATTTGGAGTAGTGAAGATGTGCTGTGATGTTTGCTCCAGTCCGACGCTCTTTTATATCGTAAATGACTGTGAATGGCATTGAAAATGTTACCGGCATTGGTGTGTTCATCTTCACGCTTTCGGCCTCGTCCGAACCTGTTTTCGTCACTTTCTCGCTTCGCATTTCCTTTGTACTCGGTCTTTCGAAAAATACCTGCCCTATAGGCTCCCTTTCACAAAGCCTCCATATCCAAGAATAAGGAAAACGATTATGTGACCTTTAAACCTAAGTTTGCAGTTGTGTAGAAAAAAGAAAACAAAAGCGTGTACTTCTGGCCTAGGCGTGTTGTTTAACAGCAGGCATCTGTAGTTATTTTTAATGCGGATGTTTAAGAGAAACAAAAGTGTAGCTATTCGTGAGCCTTTCAGTCTTCTTAAGAAATTACCTTCTAATCTCTGAAATTGCTAGAACATGAATCCCTTGCTCTTCATATTCAACGAATCAAGTGTAAGGACGTGACGGTAAAAAGATAATTGAGAAGTAAGAAGTATTCGTGGAAGACTGCAACATATTAGTAAGGCTACGAAGACAAAACACATCGTATGACGTGTGACTGGGTGCGATGCGATCCGTTGGGATTCAGATACATTATCCGAAATTTAAACTCGTGTTTCAATGTGCTGCATTCCCGAACCGCATTCGCTGCGACCTTCACTTTCACTTAAGATGTTAAGGAAGTAGCTCGAAACCAAGTTGGATTTACGCATGCTTCCTTTTTTTTAAAAAAAAGGATGCTCCTATGCTCGTGATAATTCTGAGAAAAATTTACTGTCCAGATTAGAAAATAAGTTTCGCATATGTCAAGTGAAAGCGAACTTTTCGTCTTGACAATTGTTTTCACACAATATTTTTTTTGTAAAAATCACGATTTGCTACACTATGTCAACCATGACGTAATTTATATTAGGAACAGAAAATAAATATAGTGCTGCGAATAAACTGTCATATGCAATAGATCAGGACCACGAGCCGTCGCGACTGAGGGGTTTGGGGGTGCCCCCAATAATTGTTTAGAAAGCCGATCTTACCGCAGTTTTGGTAAAATTTTGGTCTTCGTTGGTAAAATGTGGACATCGAAAAAGTGTTTTCAAGTAGAAGATGATGTACATACTACTTTAATAACTATTTCTGTACTAAAATTGTCGGTAAAAGAATTATCATAGTACAGTCGGTAAAACCGTCAATTCCAGCCGGTAAAATCCCCCCCCCCCCAACAGACCCCTTCGCGACACACCTGACCATGACACCACCGTACTGTTAGATCTACCTATTATCACTCCGTAGTTTTGACTATTTTATTTGAATTCTTAATATTTTTTCTGAAGTTTTATAGTACTGCAGACGTGTGGCAATTGTATTTTATTTATTGATAATTTTTTTGCTAAAGTTGTACAAAACCAGACACGCGGCATCTTACGTTTGAGGAACGTCATCCATTTTAATTAACCGCGCTTTCGTACTCAGCTCCACTACGCTAGGGTACGGTAGTGCGCAGCTCCTCGCATGCAAGGGACACGTCAGTCGTGGCGTGCTTTCGTACTGTGAGAGTTGAACGTTACTATTGCCCTTAATATGTGTGATTACGTAAAGTTTGATTTGATTGAACCATGATTAAGGTAATTTTTATGTTTATTGAGTGCTTTTGCTTTTACAGGGATACCTAAACCTAACCTACACTAGATTTTTAATGGCTGGGACGCATCGGCAGTGGGACGCATCGTCTAGTTCCCGGCTACTTGTATCTGGAACGGCACCTACCTTCCCATTCTTGCAGAAATTTCACCTAGTCATGCAATGTAACAACACTGAAATAGTAATAGTCTGAAAAATCGCAGCCACTAATGGTAGGCTAACATTGAGTTTCCATTTAGCTTTTATGAAATCAAGACGACCAAGTTCACGTAAAAGGTGGAAAACGTTTGCAAAATACACTCTTAAACAGATCAGTTCGTTTTTGAAAGGTGCACCTACTTGGAAGATTCTCTGTGTTTCTTTTGTGACATTCAAGAAGGGCTATATTTCTACAGGAACTTGACCTGTTTCGAGTATTTCTGCTACATATGTTGGTAATGGGAGCATACGTTGGATCTTTGCAAACAACACCCGCCTTTGGCGCATCACAGCAGAAATGCTGGAAGCGAAAGCAATGTTTCTTCTTTTTCTGATGACACTACCAATTCCTCATCCAACGCCGATATTCTTAACCTTCCAGCAGTTCAACTAGTCCGCACGACACATCGGCTTCACACCTGAGCACTAAAAATTTCGCCATTGATGCATTTTGTCTGGTACTGCAGCGTTAAAGAACGAAACGCTGTTTGTTTGATGGCTTTACACTGTTACACAAATAACAATTTTTTCGAAGCTCCTTAAAACTAACCGTCATAGTTCTTTCAGGAAAAAACTTTGCCTGATATTTTTTTAATTACACCATGCTTAATTATTAGTAGTAAGGCCATAAATATTGCTTCAGTAGGAGTGAAATCTAGAAAACACGTCCTGACATTAACCTACTTTTTAGAAATTGTTTCAAGTCTTCAACATGAATCCAAAGTTGCTCTTAGCCAGCTGAATCTAAAGACTTGCTGCTAAACCCTCGTAAGTTTCCCTATTTTCGGACATTCTGTACAAAAAGCGAAATTTTCTTTTTCAAAGGCTCGAGGTGTAACGTTTTATGCATTCTCTTCGGTCCACTTGTTTTACTTTCTTATCCGAGTTTGTCGACCCTCTTATATTTTAGTAGAAGGGCAAATAGCATTTTCACAGGTCTGGAAATATTTCATTCTATTGTTCGCTAGAGAGCTATTTGTTGGAGTCACTTCTTAAGAACGAACTTCTCTGTAAAGCAACTTTAAAATAATAATCATGATAAAAAGTACTATTTTCTAGCGAATTTTTTTACTGTTTTTTTTCCAATCTAATTCCTTTTTAGCGGATGGAAAAGACCATTATGTCCAATGGCTTAGCGACTACCGGTGTATGTGACACTGTTTCCGCACTTTTGCTGATACGTTTTGTGATGTTGTGTTATGTTAGCGTATTCCTAGAGAAGTTTTTGGATCCAACTAGAAGTTGTTCATTACGCATTAAAAAATTGCACATGGCATTTATCCCTCGAAAAAACATCCATACTGCCGCCAAATTCTAGTGTTTAGTTTTTACTTGCATATTTTCTAACTTGCCGTAAAGCTTTCTATCCCATTTGTTCCACCGTTCATGACCGTTTGTGTCAGAAATCTGCGTTAACTTATACTAAACACCTCCGCAAACACGTGTAGCAAGCAGAAATTGTACGCAAAATTCGGATTTTTTATCCATGGTTGCTGTATTTTGTGGTATTTTAATACACTATATATCCAAAAATTTAGCCATTTTCAAACCTCCGCCAAAAAAACTGCCTTCCTCCTCAGAACCACGGCTTCCCATTGGCGAAAATTCAAAAAAGTGGGTGTGGTTAACTTTCTGAGCTGGAAAGGCCTTTTCTGGGTTATTTTCCATAAGAAACAATGTTGAGCAAAGGGGTTCTCCTTCAGAAAACGTGAAAAATTGGAACTCCGCCTTCCTTCCCTTGCTTGTCCCTCCCTTAGCCTGTTCCTTACCCTCGTGCTCGTTCCTGTCCTGTTTCCCATGCTGCTCAATGTTCCGAGCTACTTGGTACTCCAGACAGGGCAGATGTAGGCACTATAGATAGGAACCGAGCCAGGGAGTCTCGGTTATGTGAAGTAAGGAGGAATATATCCCGAAGAGCCTAGAATTTTTTCATATAAAATAACCAGCCTTCTGCGGGATTCGAACCAGCGATCTTTCGATCGCGGTACTATCCACGTAGACCACTGCGCCATTTATGCCTTGACAATTACAGCGAACTCGATGGATTTGTTCTGCGATATGTACACTTCTCAAATATCCAACGCCATAGCTCATGCCGTAGTTCAAATAATAATAATAATAATAAAAAGTGCTCCAGTAAAAAAACGATAAACCAAATGAAGCCAAGACACAAAGGCTTTAAAGGGCAATGGACACCTAAATTGCATTTTGAGATTTTGATGGATTCGTATAATACACAGTATTCTAAGAACAGAGAATTTTGTTTCAGATTTTTCTGACCAACAGTTTCAGAGTTATTGCTTTGCAAAATTTTGGCCTCTTCACGCCATGAGAAGCGTGACGTCACGGAAGCCCAAATTTGAATTCCATGGACAATGGATACCAAAGACGCATATAGAGATTTTGATTGATTATTATACTACAAATTATTCTAAGTGTAAATAATTTTGTTGCGATTTGTTCTGACCAGCCGTTCTTGAGATATTTATTCTCAAAGTTTAGGCCTTTTCCCGCCCATGAGAAGTGTGACGTCACGGAAGTCCAAATTTGAATTTCAGATTTCTTATTTCCTAAATATCTTCGTTAGTATTTCGCACCTGAGAGAAAGACACTTATATCCGGAAACTACATTTTTAGCTCTTTTTTATAAGACAAAGTTGTTTTTTGGTGTCCATTGCCCTTTAAGTCAGATATGTATTCTTTCCCTTTGCTATTTTCAGGTATCGATTTGCTCCCTAACGCTATTTATCATTATTGCCACATTCGTGAACGTCGCAAGTATTTTTCTATACATGAAAAAGACTGAAGCACTATGTAAAACAAGACGCCATGCGACCTGCGGAACTGTGACCTTCGTCTTAGCATCCATGTGAGAACCTGTAACGAAAATTTAAAAAACTTTTCGTAACCCTTTTTTTACCATTTCTTTGTTTAATGAATTCTTCAATTTCACAGAGAGATAACTGTAATGCGAACGAAAAAATTGTTTTAAGACGCACTTTTTTATTTTTCACATCACACTCTATTGAAACATGAGGCTCGATTCCTAAAAAAGCTGGTTTATTGCTTTATACGATCATGAAATTAATAAGTTCCTAAAAAGCAACTACAAAATGCAAGGAAGTATCTTTACTACGGCGAAAATATCGCAAATAATAAGAACTCGAAATCTATAATTGACGACCTGATAGTTACCTTACTTTTCCATTCAGGTCAGCTGACCTGAATGTATATGGATGCTGACCAGATTGCTAAACTACCCGTTTAGCAATCTGGTCAGCTATCCATAGGACAACTAAGCCAAGTTACTTTGACTTTCTGTCACTATATTTTATTCATTCCTGGTCAGCTTTGTTGCTTTCGCCGTGAAAAAGGTGTCACTCGTAATTCATTCAAGATCCAACTCATACCAAATATAGTATAATTACATAATAATCAAGAGTGTGCCAGCGTGTCACTGCTTTTAATTTCATGTTTATAAGAAATTTGTCACAACTCCACCTGGAGCCATTGTCGTTCAGGCACCTAGTATAAGACCAGCAGCATGACAAAGCATGAAATGAGTACCTACTTGCTTTTTACCCATTGACACCTTTTTCTAAAGGACAAACTTCCTTCTAACGTCCACATTAGAAATTTTATAAGAAAGTAAACTGCAACGATTCATGTCCCATATAAAACTCGCTAAGTAGAGCACACTAATGGTGCAAATTGCGCATGTGTTAGTACTAGATTGCTTTTCCCTAAAAAATAATTCTAGCTATTACAGAATCACACGACAAAACCCATTTCACGTAGCGAAACTTTCCAACAGTCCGGTTTTGCGCTAGAACGTCAGAAATGCAACATTCATCACCTGGGTCGGCATTGCATTACATGAAGATAAGTCCCCATTTCAGTTTTAATAAAAAATCTCAAAGCAGAAATTTCTAAAGTCAAGATATAGGTTATGCAAGAAGGGATAAGGAAAAACTGTTGGCTATTCATCGTAAGTAGTCCAACTTCCACTTTCGTGCCAGATTCCCGGACAGCTTCATCGTCCCATAACATCCCTATTTGATTTAGTTGTACCCATGTCCTGGACACAACAATTTACTTTCGCTCCTAGGGGAAGTTGCACCAAAAAAATTATCTAGCAGTGGAAAACCATGCAAGTTTTGTGTTTAATTTCGTCAATATTCATCGCCCTCGCATTCTGCCACAACCACTATCCATGGCGTCCTACGATTGTATATTCTCCCACAAACCAACAAATAGAACAGGTATATTCTAAACTTCTCGCAATTCACAACAACAGCTTTTGTATTTTTCCAAGTTGAAAATAAAGTCCAACGATAACCAAAATCAGCAAGAAGTAAATTTTTGAATAATAATTACAATTATAACAAGCTTCCCATGGCGACGGATCGGATGGACTTGAGCAGTTTATGGACTCCTTTACGCACGTTAATGAGCTCTCACCCAGAAAATTCCAGGTTCCGTTTACCTCAACGGAGACATCGAGTTAATAAATCTACGTTACCTCGTGACTTCGATGCGCGTGAGCGTTGGCCAGGTTGCCCGTCAATAGGAACAGTCCCTGACCAAGGAGGTTGTGCTGCCTGTTGGGTAGGTCAAGCATTGCTGTGTTTTGCGAAGCTGTTTTCGATTTTATCAACGACTACATACCCATGCCCGTCTTTTAACTGTAACTATTTCAGGCAGTAGCTGCTGTTGATGTCATGTCAGATCGGATTTGCATCCATTCCCAAGAGGAACTTCAAGTGCAACTTTCCACTCGCGACGTTCTGGCTTGTTGCACTGATTGTGGTAAAGGAGGATGTCGGGGTGGGTTTCCGGCTGCTGCCTGGTATCACTGGATTTATCAAGGCATTGTTAGCGGGGGTCCGTACCTTTCCAACCGGGTATACATCACAATGTGCATGTGACTTTCCCTTCTTTCTCCTATTTTTGTCCCTTTCTTCTTTTCGTACCTCGAAGTTTAATTTTTGCCTCTTCACGATTATTTTACGAACCCTTTTGAAACTGTGTCAATTCTATTGCCAAAGCCTAGCTTCAGCTAAGACCTGTTCCTGCTTGGCAAAGGTGTAGTCGTAGGCAGATGGTCCAGAGGCAGTCTACAACCAAGTTAACTAACGTTGCTGTAGCTTCTACCTCAAGTTTCTATAACCTTAAAAAAAAAATTGTGGTCAGAGGAAAGAAGTCAAAATCTTATCTTAAACAGCCTATTTTAGATATAAACAAACATAGAACCCTTCCCATACTTTAGCAGTAATAAGCATGTTCATCTCTCCAGGGCTGTCAACCCTACTTCGTACCTCCTTGTGATCACACACGACCACAATTTTGGTTGCATTGCCGATATAGAGATAGACCACCGCAATGTTCCGAGCGCTGCGACCATGACTATACAACTGATTACCGAGCAGATAAACACTACGGTAAAAGAATTGCAAACAGAAAAACGGCGCCAAATACTAACGTACAAAGCTTACCCCTTTTTTTCTTTGGAGGTGCTACCGCGTACTCGCTGAGACGAAAATCCCACGAAATTCAATGGGAAATATTCACCAATGGGCCTGTGCAAGCTACCATGATGGTTTACCAGGATTTTCTTTCTTACCGATCAGGTAAATTGCGAATACCGTCAATGCTAAGACCAATGACTTGGGTAGCTTACATGAATAACTTCGCAAATACAACTAAAACTTTTCCGACTGTCATATCTAAAACTCAGAAATATGGTGTCTTTTCTTAAAAGTGAATTTGTTCATTTGCGAAATCAAGTTTAGCAATTGTCCTTTTGGCGAAGCAAGTATGGGAAGTCTTTTAATGTCCCTACACCCAACATGATCTTATAAAATTTACGGTGGCAAAACACTAAAGTCAGATAAGCCGTTTGCAGTTATTGAGCTCAAAGTTTTCGACTTTGCCTTTGAGGACAATAGCTCCAAAGCAACTCATCTGACTTTTTTCAGATTTTACAAATTCGACGATGCGATATTTAGAAGCTTAACTAAAACTTTAGGTGTCGCAAAAATTTATAAATCATGTAGCTGTATTTGCAAAATCGTTCACGCAAGCAACCCATACTATTTGTTTAAAAGCGCCCCACGTCCAACATGGCCTTAATGGGCAATTATTTTAAAATGAATGTATTACACAAAAGCATAAGCTTTCTAAAAGTGGACTAAACGTATACATACCAGATTGCTAATGGTCCTAATTCCGTTTACACTAGGTATTTACAAACACATCAAAGGCGACCCTCTGGGATATCATTCGGTGCGACTTATTGGTTGGGGAGAAGAGTATGGAATTCCCTACTGGATTGCTATCAATTCTTGGAATACAGACTGGGGTGAAAATGGTTCATTTCGCATCCTTAGAGGCGAGAATCACGCCAATATTGAAAGCTTTGTAATTGCCGGTATCCCCAAATTCAACGACAGATAGCAATACAGTTTATAACAAACACTCTAAATTGTCCCCCATGAAGTCAATCAGTGTCAATTCAAAAGTATCAATGCAACAAAACTATGAAAAAAATACAAAAGAAACCAGAAAAAATGGCATGTTTCGTAAAGATTATAAACAGGTAAGCATGACCGGCTTTCGGTGTGATCGGAAACCGGGAAACCACATGGTATATTTGAAAGGAAAATGGTTATCCTGAAGAAAACGAGAGAAAAAGTTAACGCGTTAAGATTTTTGGACGTTGGCTACGGTAAATAAACAGACGATAACTTTCCATTAAAACCCCGCGAGCTGGAACTTAGCATCTTTTTGAAATGTTAAACCCAGATTTAGTAAACCCCTTTCCCCTATATAGCTTTGCTGCTTCATCACCACGACCTCATAACACAATTCTTCGAACTTGAAAAGAGAAACACGAAACAAGACAACGTTTCTCTCCCAGCGAGTCTTTTCTCTGTCACCCTAAGCATCGAAGAATATAAGGGACACCGCAGCGAAAGAAGGAAAACGCTGGACACGCGGACTCAAGCGAGAGCATCTTTCTCTTTCTGGCCTACAATTTGAACAGCGAGGAAAGAAAAAGGGCCATTTTTTTAATTGGTTGCGCGCGAAAAAAAGCGTGGAAGGAGGAAGTACCCATCCTGTCTTGCTCACTTGATCTTCCAGTTTCTCTTCTTCGTCTTCTCCTCCGGAGCCTTTGTTATGCTTCGGAGGTAAACCGGTGGTAAAATCGGACAAACTCTCAGTCGGTGTTCAGTTATCAATTTGGAACCATCGAGACAACCTCCCACAAACCTTATTTTGTTGTCTTCAAAACCGGCTCAGTTTGTAAAATTTGCGGAAGACAGGTCAAAGTGTGCAGTGCTATATGGATTGTGAACCATTTGATTAAAAAAAAACAATTAATTGATGACACACTTCCAAACCCGTTTCCAATTCCTAGGCCCTCCCTAGACGGGCTAAATATTGAAGGCAAGTCGAAAACTTTTTTTCGCTTTTTAAAAACAGGTTTTCAAATCGGTTTACCTACTTACTTCTATAGCGCTGTCATTAGCCCCATTATTGAAGAGCTTCAGAACGTGAATTTTTTTCAAGGAAAGCCCGTGCAGATTACTGTACACTTCGTAGCATCAGTTACGATTTAATTTGGTCCTAAATGTCACAGTATTCAAGTCAATCAGTAAAGTGAAGCTTGAGAGATTTTAATGTTCCTATAATTTTAATACAATGATTTAATGTTATTTTGCGTAAACCTCAAGTTGTACAACAGTCTAGAGAACGAAACTGAAATCGATTTTTTTACAACATTATTGACTTGGGATCATTTCTAATTTTAAACAAACTATTTTCACTCTAATTGTGGTTATTTTGGCACTTTACGCAAATATTGTAACTAGAAATTGATGTATAGTTATTATGTATAATATTTAAATTTTATGTACCGATAGGTACGTAATAATAACTGTATAATCATTACATTATTTATTGTATGATCTGGAAGCTTATAGCGATTTTGCTTCATCAGTTAATGCTATTATCGCAATAAAAACATGCGGCAAAACTACTGTAACTGAACAGAGCCTATACTAAGCGTTAGCGAATATTGCTCAGATATTCAGATCCCAACTTTACGTATCAAAGACGCTTACGCTTACGAAGTTTCACTTTTATTAAAGGTGTTTTCAAAGAAAAAATTGCATCTGATAAACAGTATGTTGTATTTACGGAAACGGAAGCTGATTGTATTTGTTAGGAAGTGCTTCCGTGAACCACAACAATGCGGTGGTTCTTCTTGGTTTTGGCGCTGTGGTTATGCCAACCGCCCAACGTCGAGCTTCTACCGAACACTTTCTTTGAACGCATCGCTTCTTTTGTCAACCGCCGGAACAGTACATGGAGGGTAAAACCCAAACACAGACTTGGACCGTCTTCAGCTAATTGCTATTTGGTTAAACAAAACAGGCATCGCGGCGAATGAACTTGGGCAGCTTCTTTGAACCATTATGGGCCTACGCGGGTTCAATAATTATCGACCCATATCGACAATACCTTCCCAGACGACGTTACATTAACCGCGCTAACGTAGACATTCCCGACGAATTTGACGCGCGAGTGCAGTGGGACTACTGTCCTACCCTACGCGAGGTGTCCGAGCAAGGAAGTTGCGCCTCGTGCTGGGTAACCACACAATCTTTCTCACGCAACTTTTGTAAAACTTACACTTTATCTCCCAATTACGCGAATCACACTAACAAAAATATAACTAATTCTGCGACCGGCAGAATTTCAAATTCTATCGCTTTTATCGTATTGCTAGCTATTGCAAAACCAGTTTGCAACGTTAAAAGTACGGGGAGTGGGGAAAAACTATGAAGACGCTAATTTCACTTTCCTGCTAAATAGGGTTTCATGTACCTAATTCAGTAACTACAAAGCTGTTTTTTTTTATTAATCTTTGGATTATCCGTTCTGACCTTTCCTAATTCAAAATCGCTAACTTGGATTTGCTTAGCGTTACAAACATCAGTTGTCGGGACAAACGTTACACCGTTCTCGGTTGAAAAGTAAAATTAAGAAAATTCAACTCAAATAGTTGTAAAAAAATCTTCAAATTCAATTTAATTAGTTTGACGTTTTAGAAGTCGATAATTCCATCCAATTAACAAAAAAATTCTTCCTCGGAAGATCATCATAGGCCGATATTGTCCGTGACACGCATTTCGTGATCCTTAATTTCAGTCTTTTTGAACAGTTCATTTCAGTTAAAAATTTGTAAACGATGGTGTGATTCAAGTTAAACTAAATCCAAAAGAACTGACTTCAAGTCAAATCCAATGAAGTGAGGCTTGTCATATTCTCCTTATCCAAATATGAAATTTAAAATTTGGTAAATATGAACTAACACGAAAATGTGTAATTATGAACAAAGGTGAAAATTAGTAGACATCTAATACCTTTGGGAACTTACAACTGATGAATACCATAACTGCACATATGACAGGAATTCAACGTAAATAATTGAAAAGTGACTTTTTGCCATTCAGCCATAGAACAATTTAAGGTAATACGCAGCTTTCGATTAACACTGAACATTAGTTCCTATGGAGACAGTGTGTAAAATCACCGCTTTTTTGTCGATGTAGGCATATAATATCTCTCCACATTGTCTTTTTAAAGGCGATGGCGCCTGCAGAAGTGATGGCAGATCGAATATGCATTCACTCTGAGGGCGAAACTATTGTGCGGATATCGAGTGGTAATCTTCTGTCTTGTTGCAAACGATGCGGTAACGGTTGCCGTGGTGGCTATCCGTCGGCTGCGTGGCGCCACTGGCGCAAACATGGTGTAGTAACTGGAGGAGGTTACCATTCTACGGACGTAAGTATCTAATAAGCCTCTATTGTTAGCACAGCATACCTTTCAAGCAATAAGTCTAACAAAATATATGTTCCAGGGCTGCCAGAAGTACCCAGTTGCTCCCTGTGATAGAACAGGATCCTTTTGGATCGACTGTCCCCAAGGAGGCCCCACCCCTTCCTGCAAACGGGTCTGCGATGAGGACGCTGAAGTCGATAACTATAAAGATGAGCTCTACTTTGGCGATGCTATCTACCAAATCTCTCGTAACCAAGAAGAAATTCAGCTAGAAATTCTGAATAATGGTCCAGTCCAAGCTGCGCTCCGACTTTATGAAGACTTCCTCACTTACGAATCGGGTATCTACCAGCACATTGAAGGAAATATGCTCAACTACCATGCGGTACGAATTCTGGGCTGGGGCGAAGAAAACGGCGTGCCTTATTGGCTTTGTGCTAATATCTGGAGCGAACAATGGGGCGAGAATGGATTTTTCAAGATCCTCCGCGGTTATAACCATGCCGAAATTGAAAGTCATATCAATGCGGGTGTACCCCGACTTCACAATTTTCGTTACAAAAGGAAACGAAGTGTGAATGAAACACTGCCTAGTGTCTAACATACCAAGCATTCAAATTGTTGGCCCTATAACATTGTTTCCTTGTTGACTTCGATAGAATTTGACTGCACTTTGTAAATAGCAGTTGCCTTTTTATACTGTTACTGTTACGAGAAAGCTGTTTTGTTTTAAAGTTAAATGAATCTAATTAAAAACTTGTTATTGCTGTTTTTTTTATTCTCCTAAACTACTTTTCGTGAACACGTTCTGTTTGAAGCAGTGCAAAAAACACTCGACATTCGGACCAGACATTTTTTTTTCTTCTCAAAAACACGATATAGAGAAGCGACTAGAAAGTGAGACAAGATAAGTTACAGTAACTTAGAAGGAGATCGTTAGAATGATAGATGGAGTGCATAGTCATGAGACTCTTTTCTTTGGCTTATTCAGTCTTCTTCGTTTTGGTGTCGACTGACGGTTCGGGAATGGTTTGTCGACTCAACTGCCAGTCAACTACTAACCGGCATGTCAACATGAAAAAGAATACCTAATACGAATTTCAATGATCTTCTCTATCACTTGACTGATTGAATGCTTACCAAAGCAGGAGCCATCCTTTCAAACTTATCTTCCACCATATAGTGCGAATACACTGCACCTATCATGAGGATAATTAAGACTACATTGGCAGCTTGCTTTGCTTTTGCTAGATGAGAAAATAAAATATTTTTTCATTAGTTGATCTCCAGTACGTTGCGAAAAACCATGTGTTTACCATAGGGAACAAGGGCGAGAATTAAACCACAAAGAATTTCCAATCCTCCAACTGTTCGTCGGTACCACTTCGGGGACACCTTAAATAAAAATGTTTGGGCCAACGGGAAAACTTTCGCGTATTTGACGTAATCCTTTCTCTATTTTAAAAATAAAAACATTAGACATGACAAGTGCACGTAATTTACGGCTCGTTAACTTAAAAAAACGTGAGGTTTCACGCTTACAGCAAATTTATATTCATGAATCCCAAAATGTTTTCAATATCATTGTTTCACAGGTTGATGAGACCCGGCAAAACGATTTTTGCTGCTAAATGTTACTGACTGATGACGATAAACAACTAAAACTTGCCAGGAAAACGCAATACTTGGGACAACTTCATGCTATGAAAAGAATTGAAAACACGGCACTGTTTCTAACAAAAACAAGAGAACTAATGCTCTTCAAATATGCATGAATGTAGAACAAAAGACAAGGAAAGCCATATTTACCAAGTCTTTATGAAGTTCTCTAGATATATACGGTGTTACTTTCATAACTCCAACAAATATGAAGAACAATCCCAAAAGAATGGATAGTGTTTTAAGTACTATAGTCGCCATATTAACTATTTTTCTACAATATACGAAACTTCACTAAAAACTAAATTTATCGAACTCGTCTGTCAAGCTCGTCTACTACTAAATTCTTAGCGTTCGCATAACATGTCCGAAGGTGGCAGCACTTCCCTAGAATATATTTTGTTACAAAAAAAGGGCGGGAACTATTTTTTATTTAAATAAATGGCATTCTATTGCCAAGCATTTCACTGAACAAACCATTATATAACACTGTTTGTTCAATAGTGACACCTGAAGAGATTGTCTTGCTTGTAACAATTTCATCTTTATCTTAGTTGGCTCCGGGACGAAGCGCTTCCTGTTCCTGCAACCCATTTCAATAAAGAAATTCTTCGTCCTGCGGACGTCTTGTTTTTCGGTCAAGGAAGCATAATAAGCCCAGCCATAATGTATAATAGCTTATTCATTTTTTAAAAGAGTAAAATGGCCACCATTTCTTAAATAAAGTCCATCGATTCGTGTGCCTTTCCTTTATAGCCAAGAAAAACTACTTAGTCCAGGCAGGCAAACCCTGTGTATGGATATCGCCATTTGACTACCGGACGTTCAGGAAACGTAAATAATGGAGGTGTGGCTTTGTTTGTTTACGTTAGCCTCAATTGGACAGAAAGAACAAGCGCTCGACATGGCTAAATTATCCAAGCGCTTTTTCGTTAATAATTTATCGGACGCGGTTCCCGAGACTGATTGTCTGTCATCGTTAGTACCCTTTCTGAAGGAACGTATTGACAAGTTGGTGCAACAAATCTTGGCAAACCAACCCAAGACACCGTCCGCCTGTGATGGTGGCTTATATGTCGGCTTGTCAGGTATCGCGTACATGTTTTACCACATCTCTAAGCACGCAGCCGGAGATAAGAAAGCGGAGTACCTGCAGCTCGCCAATGAGTACTTATCAGTCCAAATTTCATATGATGTGAAACATCTTCGTAAAACTGAAGACAAAGCTGGTTTCCTGCTCGGTGCGGCCGGGACAAATGCATTATCAGCTGTTCTTAACCATCGTATGGGTAGGAAACGACGAAGGATACATTTCAAATCGATAGCTAACAAAGTTATTCAAAATTAAATAAATAGAAGTTAACACATTCCATTAAACGCAAAGGGACAAAAAGCAGAAAAATAAGGAGTACGCAACATGTGGTTGGAAATTACAAGTTATTTAATGTGCAGGCTTGATTGACGCTCGGGATGCTGCGTTGCGTGAGATTGCCAGGGGTGCAGAAGCTTGTGAATCATCTCATTTTTTGTCATCCATCGGCGGTGACGAGCTCTTCGTCGGTCGTACCGGTTTTTTGTGCGGAACTTTATGGCTTCAGCGTGAAGTTGGTTCTTCGTTAATCGCGCCATCGCATCTGAATGCGATTTACGAGGCCATTGTTTCGTCCGGTCATCGGTATTCTGCCAAGCATCAGTCGAAATCCCCTTTGATGTACGGGTACCACGGCACCGAATACTTGGGTATGCCAAAGTGACGTCGTAGAACAAAGCCGTTGAAGAATCGATGAGTTAATAGCTGCTCGTAAGCAACTAAGAAAAAGAAAGCACGTGGAAATAATAGGCCAGGTGTTTGCAAAGTTTTTAGAAGTCACGGAAGCTTGAAACATTTTCAGGCGCTTCTGTAAATTACTCCGTAGTAGCATTCAACCTAGTCAGTCTTTTCCCACTTAGTTTTCGAAAGATGTTACGGTTGATTTCCTTCTGAATTTTCTTAGCTTCGCTAATTCTGAGAAGCTAAGATTATAGCTTGGTAGATTTTTCCCAATTTACAAAAGACAAGAAAGCGAGACAGTAAAAGTAAGCGTTTCCAGGAGCGGCACACGGATTGTCGTCTATTCTACAGATTCTGTTGAGTTTCCCGGATTTGCTAAAGCGACACCCTGAAAAGGAATTACTCGTGAGGCAATCGGTGGACTTCTTGTTAGAGCTGCAACAACCGAATGGGAATTTTCCAACGGCAATGGACGAACTAGGCGGACGCCGGCCTGAGTCAGAGGAGCTGGTTCACTGGTGTCACGGAGCTCCAGGTTTGTAGAATTTTTTTTTTTTTGGAGTTATAAAAAAAAGTTACCAAGCTCATAGTATTTGCTGACCGTTCACCTTGTGTTCATTGTCACCATTTTTGTTTGCGGTAATGAAGGCGTCGTCTACCTAATGGCCAAGGCTTATTTGGTTTGGAAAGAAGACAAATACTTGCAATCGTGCTTACGTTGTGGTGAGCTTGTTTGGCAGAGAGGGTTACTTAAAAAAGGACCAGGTTGGTTGCCCTTAAATTTCCTATTTTCTCTTCGCGGATAATCCCTGATTAATTGGTAAATAAAAAAGGGCTGTGTCATGGCATAGCGGGCAATGGCTACGTCTTTCTTCTGTTGTATCGACTTACGAAAGATACACAGCATCTGCACCGTGCCACCGAGTTTGCCAAATTCATGTTCACGAAAGATTTCCAGAAGCATGCACGCTCGCCAGACACGCCATATAGTTTGTATGAAGGGTTGGCTGGCACGGTTTGTTTCCTGACGGATTTACTCAAACCCGACGAAGCGGCGTTTCCCTTCTTCGATATCTTTTAAATTTTGAATCTCAGATTGATCTTTGTACTTTTGTTGTTAAAGTTTTTCGTTCTCAATACATTGCTGAAACTTGGCATAGTTACGTGATGCGTTTCAAAAGGTTCCGGATTTTTTTTAATTACGTAGTTGTGCAACAAAGTCGCATACATCGTCTCTTTCAGAGCAATCATTTACATTTATGCGCAGATTACGTTGCAGCCCTGGTGGCCGGAAGTAATGATGACAATCAGAACTTATCAGTCTCATCGCATTACACGATATATTTTGAATTCCTTCCTGAAATCAGATCCTTCCTTTGAAGCTCGATTTCACATGGAGGAACAAAACAATGCCATAGGATGCTAGATCAGAAGAAGAATACATTTCAGAAAGGAAGTCGTGTTTGTAGGGAAAAAATGACAATCATAAACTGACGATTAGCACAATTAGCGCGGGCGAGCGCGAAGACGCAAAGGCGCAGCCCAAATATTTCTGCGAATTTAGATGGCAAATCGCATGATACACTTTAAAATTGAAAAAATTAACTAGAAATTTTTACGGATCTTTTTTCTTGAAAAGTTGTACTACGCCGAGGGAAAAAAACTACTGGTTAAATTACAAAGGTCTAACGAAGCCTTTTTCTCAGCCTTGTTCAACATTTGCGTCTCAGTTTTAGATTTAAAATATCAATATAAATGAATATCAATGGCTCGAAAAGTTGTGTGCAATTCCGTTTCCTAAGACTTATTTCAGATGTGTGTCTTTCCTCTCGATATTTGCGAGTTTCAGACCTCGGTGTGTGCAACCTCCCTATAATTGAATTACATGCTAAATATTGTATATATTGTTTGAGAGGACACTCCAAAAATTGGACATCAAGGTACGTTAGAGCCACTGTAAAAAACTTTTTTTTTCGGAAAAGGAATTCAAACCCGGTAATGAGGTTTGGAGTGATAACTTGGAAAAATCACCATGTGGGTGTTCTTTCTGGTTTCGCGGTTAAGTTACTTAAAGACTCTTAAATTCAATCGAGACCTGATGTTTGAAGACGTTTACCATGAGAAAGTTATAATGACTCGCATGGGTACAAATTTAATATTTAGAAAAAAGTCGACGTGAGGCACTAGATATCGCAATTCGAAGCTTTAATATCGAGAATACCTGACGAAATATTGTGCAATCTTGTCGAAATCGCTTGAACCATTTAACATGTGAAACCCCTATGACCACCACCGTGGGCTTAAAAACGAAAATCTGACACGAACTGGTTACTCGAGTCCGTTATCACGGACATCGCCAAATGCGGTGGACATGAATTAACTTGAACCGTTTACGTTTACCCGAAATTTAGAGAATTGCGACTTTAAGTATCAGCCGTGTTTGGTATCATGATTCTGTTATGACGTTGGAATATTCAGAAAAAAGAATACGTTTATCTACTTAAATAGGGCATTGCACATCCAGGAACTCTCGGATTGCGCCACATAAATCATGTAGTTTCCTTAAAACGACCTCATAAGGAAGCTCATTTTCACCGAAAGACTAGTTTCTGTTCGTAGTCCGTTTTACAGGCAGGTTATCATTACTTGAAAACTTAGTTTGAAATAGGTTCTAGCCCTTTGCCTTGTAAGGGATGGCATGTGGCTAAACAGGGAGGCTGCTTCGCAAGAAGACCTGACAGTTGAGATCTCAGGCGTTGGCCGTTTCACGCTAGCAGAAGATAAACCATAGCTGTCAAAGGATGACTCAGGCTATGCAGAGTAATAAAGCCACTTTTGTAAGAGACTAATTGTATTACAAAAACAGGAAAATGGCTAGTCAGAGCAATGCCCGTTCCAGGATCTCTTGATACTGAGAGATAAGGCGGACACCCCGAGCCTTTTTTGTGTATGTGTGGTGTGTTGTCGTTTTTTTTTTCTTTTCTCAAATCGCGCAACTTTTCACTCCTGGACAGTTCCTTATCAGAACTGAAGGAAAATGGACCCTCGAGTAAAAAAGAGAAATATTTCCATTAGGCCACAACCAAGTTAGGAGTTAAGGAAGGATATGTAGTAGACATGTATAGGAAAGCTAAGATGTTTCACAACAATGACCCTCACATTCCGTACGTGTCCGTGATGCTCAGTGAAGAACCAATGAATTCTCAAAGAATTGTAAAAAAGAACAGCTCCGTCAAAAACAGCGTTGGGAACGCACATTTTAACAAAAACAAGGCGTTATCACAAATTTACAGATGAAAAACAAAGACCGTTGTGTCATATAGAGAGACATTTTTAACTGGAAATTTCGCTCGCTGAAATGGGTTTGGCAAAGGGTGAATTTGCGTCACCTGATACCAGTGCCAATGCTTCTTCTTGCATGGCGATCAAAAAGGGGCTATCCTTCGAATTCTGAAAAGGAAGGAACTCGATTGTAGGCTGACCCGATGAAATGATACCGCCCGGGGCGACGGCCGTGGGTGGTTCGCGAATCTCTAATTCTTCCTCGTCGGTGCCCGTATCAGGCCGGGCTACAGAGTCAGGAAACGATACAATGGGAACGAGAGGCGCTGCTTCAACGATGATGGCGGGTTCTTTAAGTTCGAGTTCCTCGTCGGTCGTGGTGGTCGTTGTCGGAGTAGTGGGAGCGTCGATATTCACGCTAGCCGTTCCTCCTTGAATGTTCACGGTCAAGTTGATAGTGATGGCCACATCCTTGTCAGCTTTGGCAGGGACGGCTAAAACCATGTTGATTTTCACGGGATTTTGCTCAGACACGGAGGATAAGTCATTGTAAGGGATAGGGGCCAGTACTGCGCCAACGTGGAAGGGCATCAATCCTGCACCGGGTTGTTGAACGCTAAAGGCTGCGGGAACTTGGACCACAGCTTGGGGTCCGGACAAAAACAAGGGCTCGCGAAGGAAGACGGGTACGGCGGGTACAGCAATGTCCGTGTTGACCGTCGCAAGGGGCACTGGCATAGGCTTCTTGAATTCCACGGGTCGTCTAATGGCGGACAGGTAGGGGATGGCTTGCAAAGCGGCGCAGTCATCGATTTGCAGAAAGTTCTGCGGAACAGCGAACAGAGGAACAGCGACCTTCGTAGGGTCCATGGCCTCTGGCTGGGCCAACTGTAAGTGGAGGTGGTCGAGAGTGATGGGTCCTTGCGAAATGACGGGTTTGCCCGTTAGGACGAAGGAAGGTATGTTGGCGTACGGCGTAGCGAGAGGGGGCGCTAGGTAGATAGGGTTAACCAGCTGATCGCCTTGGATAGCAATGTGGGTGGTAATGTTTTGTTGAGGAATTCGCACCAAAGACATTTCTTTGTTGGCAACCCCGCTGTAGTAATACAAACTACCCGGCCATGGTATTACGCTTTCGGCTTTCGCGTCAGGAACGGGCGAAGCGTGACAAGCTGTCGCTACCAGCAGCGCAATGAAACAGGCCTGCAAGTATGCAAATTCGTTAAACGGATGTTACGAAGTACAAACCGAGACCTGAAGAAGCATCGTGGTTTTAAACTGGAAAGTGCCAAGTTGCTGGTCATCCAGGAGGTCCGAAAAAAAGGTGAAAAAAAACTTCGAGGGAAAGTGAACGACTGACCTTCACTTTCTTACTTCCTTAATGGTATCACGGTCACCCAAATTTACTTTGCATATCGTCCAACTCTTTTTTTTTTTGCTCCTAGCTCTGAAACATGAGTGTCTCGCAGGGTGCAGCGAGAAAAAACTTCCGCATTACTCCATCACTCTTCAGTCTCTCCGAAGGAACGAGTACTCTGGCTGACCATGAGTTCAACTCGTTCGCCTTGCAACCAGGGTTCTTACCATTGCATCAACTTCCAATGTATTCTTCATTCCAAACACGCTATACTACACTACTGGAAATTCCCGAACGAGCGGGAAGCATTTGCTGCACAACTGGAAAGTCGACGTAAAAAATGCTAAATGGGTCAGTAATTTCCTCCCAATAGTCCCAACTTCGAAAACAGTAATACCGAATAAAAGGGAGAAAAAAGCTTACCAAGGACCCCATACTGGAAATGCGGACTGATGTGTACCACGCGAAGACTCACGTTCAACTAGAAACGGACGCTACCATGTGCTCCAATATGTACAAGGAGTTAGGAACGCACCACGGAAGCGAGGAACTTGAACCTGGCCTTGAAAGGGGCGTGATGGTTTTTTACCTCCATCCGTCGATGGAACGCTTATTTAAATGAGATTCAAAATGGTATCTACACCACCTTTCAAACAGTTTGTAGGGACATGTATTCGAATGATTCCGGTTAGTAAACCACGACAACTTTTTTTATTTATTGCTTAATCACAGTCTTTCTTTAACTCCAAACGTGGCCGGACGTTCATCGCTATCAATTCTTCAAACAAAAGTTTGCAAGCAAAAGGGAGTTGAACGGACGAAATTAACCGGCTGGACTGGCAGCGTATGCACCTGGAATTCGAGCAGAAAAAAATAATCAAATTATGCCACACTCGCTGATTAACATCTTCCCAATTTGTCTTATCCTGTTCGAAATAAAAACTGTTCTTACCATCCATTGGAGACTACTGAACCACAGAGGTTACAAATGTCGGCCCGGTAGACATCACTGGATAACATAAGTCGCTCCATGATTAAGTTGGCAGCCCCGTAACTAATGAGACAATCGCGTTCCATTTCACCCAAACGCAATCCTCCGTCACGGGAACGGCCTTCAGTAGGCTGACGCGTCAAAACTGCTCGCGGGCCTCGTGCACGTGCGTGCATTTTGTCCATCACCATGTGTTTCAATTTTTGGTAATAAATCTGGAAAATTACAGCAAGGTTACACCATATAATTTCAGTTATACTGTACTACGTATCGTACTCCTAATTCAGAAGCTAATTCGAACGTTAGCTTCCTCACGCGACTGACAAAAAGAGCAGAAACTCATACTAAAATAATTCAATACAAAACAGACAAATTTGAACAGTAACGAACATGGAGTCTTGCAAATTGAAACAAAGTCGTTGCCCACAAAAAGGAGTATCCGCCTGCTTAAGATTCTACTTACGGGTCCGAAGAAAATATATGCCCTGAAGGGTTCTCCGGTGGTACCGGACGTCAGCATTTCTTTTCCTTTGTAGTGGAAACCATGTTTCAAAAGTTCGTCGCACATGACGCTTTCCTGGACGACAAAAGCATTTAGTAAGAAAATGTGTCTCAAAACCTGTCTGTTGGTACGGCTTCTCCCCCCCGAAACCTTTTTATGGCCGGGACAAGCCGAGCTCTACCAACCTTGGACCCGCCAAATGCGGTGCCATAATGATGCTTGCCTTCCAGGAGTCCTGCCTTGCCGCCCAAAAGTTCCAGCATCTTCCCGATCGTCATACGAGAGGGAAAACCGTGCGGGTTCATAATGATATCAGGGCAAACACCCCTGTCGGAGAAGGGCATATCTTCTTGATCAACGATCAAGCCTACCACACCTTTCTGGCCATGGCGACTACTGAATTTGTCGCCAATCTCTGGGCGACGCGTTTGTCGTAAAAGAAGTTTAATTACCGTTTCGTCCTCGCCGTTCGACGATACCATTGCTTTCTCAACGTACGATGGTTCCAAACCTTTATACCTAACATACAAACGGATACGTTAATGCCAAACCCATTTAACGACGCAGCATGGAACATTCGTTGAGTACTAAAAAATTATAATTTCGATTTTCTTGACGTAATCGAAATGTTGCTGCTACACGGTGCATCTCATTTTGAAAAATTTCTTATCTACCACCAAGAAAACTCACTGTTACTCAAGTTCACTTTAACGTGAAAATGTCTTTCACACAGCAGACCGCGTGTGTCCATTAAAGCAAGCAAGGCAAACAAACAAAATGCAAATCTAACTCTTGACTTCAAAAACGATTTTACCAGTTCTCAATATGGTGCGGTGGTTAATTAACAAAAAGCCAAGAAAGTTTTTCGAAAGACGCCCCTAGATTGGCAGGTCGCCATTGCTAGCAGAGCAAAAAAAAAAAAAAAAAAAAAAAAAAAAAAAACTTGAGGGACTTTTATTCTACGATAAAACGCGTTAACGCGTCCCAAAACGCACGTGCTGATTATTTCTCAAAACTCTTTCATAACACAAAAGAATAAGTTCACAATTCTGTCAAATTTATGTGGGAATTCTTTCGGTTGATTACGGTGTCATTAGGATCAACTGTGTTAACGCTGTTTTCACACGCTTTGAATACTATTGTGTTAGAGAAACTACGAATACTTAATAACTGGAAAAATGGGATACCGGGATCCGGGGAGCATTGGGATGTTCTTAAGATCACTGTATATCAGGGACGTATTTAGGGGTTGGGGGGGTTCGAACCCCCCACCCCCCGAAATGTTAATTTTATAATGGGGAAGATAGGGGAATGATCACGTGTCCAAAAAAATTGCATATTACCCCCCCCCCCCCGCAATGAAATCCTGGATACGCCACTGCTGTATATCCCTATCTTCTTTGGATGAACTACAGACGACTTCACCAAAACCGTTACACATTTTTAAAACCCTTTGGCAGTGAAGTTATGACTATATGTTATTTATATATAACATTTTCAAATTACTACTTTAATAATTCTCAATATTCAACAAAATTTCGCAACGTTTGACCGATGTGAAATGTTTTTTCTTGCACTCATAGTTTTGGCCTTTCTGAAAAAGTATTTTATAAATAAAATACGTTCCATCCGTCTAACCGTTTTCAGAATTTTAGCTCTTAAAATCTACCGCAACAAATCTCACTGAAATTTACCAACGGTATCCAATGATTATTTTTTTATCCCGGCGTCCCACATAGATTTTCGAGTTGTTACTTTCCAGTTGATGGAATAGGACACAATAAGTCTTTTATGTTTGCATTTTACAACCCTTTCGTTCTCGCTACAGTTTTTAACCATTGCGCAAAACAAGGATCCTGGACGGACTCGTGACTGTACGGTTTGGGATAAAAAAACTGGTGAAGAAGCGTTTTCAACTTACACTATGGGTACATCGCGGTACGTGACTTCCTGCGCCATAGGTCGTCCGGTTGCCAGGGATTCCGAGCTCTTCGTAGGCATGGACTTGTTTACCAGAATTTGTTTGTCGTCCACCTTTTCGGCCGGACTGGCGATCCCGTCCGCGTCAAGGATATCATGCCTCCAAATGATCTTTTGCGTGGTTGCATCCATTGCAGGACCTTGGATTCGGTCACTCGTTTGGTTTGCATAACGTTTAATTGCACACTTGGCGTTCCGGTATACCAAACACCGCCCGAATCCTGAAACATCCATAAACATACACCTCGTTACTGCTGTAATTATTTCACACCTAACAAGACACAGTCCCTACTTTCTCTTTTAGCTCTTTTCCAAAGAGCTTAATGTCCAAAACAGATATGACCAAAACTGATTCTCCAACAGTTTGTTGGTGAAGCTCCTATTATTTCACGCGCAATACTGGGCAAGTCGGATTATATCTAAGACGTGTTCTGTTCACTAATGCTGATCTAGTTTTCCATTCCAGTTATTCTCCCAAGAGCTTAATTACGAAATAGACATGACCGAAAAACTATTCGTAACTTTCCGGCACTTTACATTGGAACTCCAACAGGGATGCCAAACACCTGTTCATTCCTCAAGCTTTCATTTCTCCTATTTCTGCCCCAAACCATAAATAATACTGCGTATAAACTACGCAAGATAAGAACGAAAACAACCTACTAAAATAGGAGTGTACGGGATAGCAAAGTTGAATGGAAAGTAGTAACAGTTTTTAAATAAACAATTGTTGACCATTTGTTTCCTAACTACTAAATTAACGATCCGTAATGCTAGTTCATCACTTACTCCTTTTATACTACTAAAGGTTTATGCCTCACCATGCGAACAATCCAAACTACCATTTTAACAGAGCGGCCATCATAAACAAGTTCACCGACTAACATTAAAAAACGCCACCAAATTGTGCTACTACACTCAACTTTCAATGACCGATCGACGTAACCGGAATTCTATTAGTAATCTGTTCATATATTTACCGCGATCAAGTGAAGCCTTATTAAGAATCAAGGCATCTTCGATATCGTAGCCACTGTAGCTCATAACAGCTACCATGGCGTTTTGTCCAGCGGGGATCTTCTCAAAGTTGATCATTTCAATAGTTTTCGTCTTGACCATGGGTTTATGCGGGTAGACCAAGTTGTACATCAGCGTATCAATACGTTGCCGTTGGTTGTACCCAATCGTGCCCATGGCTTGCTTGCCCATAGCGCACTGGTACGTGTTACGCGGACTCTGGTTATGGTGCGGGTACGGAATGAGTCCGGCCACCGCTCCCAAGATGGTAAAGGGAGCGATTTCCAAATGCGTACTCTTCGCGGTGATCTTGTCCTCGTACATGGCAATCAAGGTGTCGTTTTCTTCGTTGATGTCCAGATACTCCACCAAGCCCTTGACAATAAAGTCTTCGAACGTCATGAACCCGTTTTCCAACTCTTGCATGTGTTCTTCCGTCACGGCAGGCACGCCGTTGTTTACGATGATATACGGTCGACACAAACGACCTGCGTCAGTGTTGATGTAAATATGACGTCGTTTCATGATGGGGTAGATGCAAATGAAGCAGTTGATCAATCCGTGACGTCGGATTTTGCGGAACGTGGCGATATATCTTTCGTAGTCTTTAACCAGTCCCATAATAACTCCTAGTTTCAAATAGGTCGTGCTATTAGTTCCGACGTTCAAGTAAGGTTACAATACTCTTACCATTTAAAAAAATGGTCCATACATCTGGGTAACTCGACTCTTCAGCAGACCTAACGGTAACATCCACGGCTCCCAGGTGGTAAATTAAGCGCTTGACGTGCTCATCCGAAGATTCGATGGTGATATTGGTAAATAAAGCCAAATTCTTAATCAGACCGCAGCCTTCACCTTCCGGAGTATCAGACGGACACAGCATCCCCCACTGAGACGGATGCAAAGCGCGAGGACCACTGACCTTACGAGTTTTGTCAAACTGTGAATCTACACGCATCATCATTCCCAAGGCTGACGCGTAGGAAAAACGGCACAACACTTGTGTAATCCCTGGGCGGTTCATGCGGAAGCGTTTGATGATCCAGTTGCCCTTCAACGGGGAGATACCGAGATAAGAATGTAATAGTGTTAAAATATGACAAAAGAATGATAAGGAAACAAAAAGTTGATTATTAAACGTTTGCCTATTGCTTTAGCATAGTGCAAGGAAAAATTACCGACGAAATGGCGTTTTCCAATGGCTGGGTTAACTGGTTGGGCCGAATGTGCTTCGCAATATCAAATTGGGCAGCTTTGACCTTTGGAATGTTCTTGTTGGCAATCCAACGCAGTTCCGTGTTCATTTTCTTGATATTGTCTTCGAACAACAATCCCATAAGATCGCCTGCTAGTTCCAAACGTTTGTTGCCATAAAAATCTTTATTGTCAATAGCTTTGGGATCATGGGACGCTTCGATGACTCGGCGGACCATCACACCCAACTGCAAGGCTCTTCTTTGGAAATTGAATTCATAAAGCTACAAATGATAAGTTATTTACATCCAGCTTTGTTTAGTTGTTCTAATCTTACGGGCACGTGTTGCAGAACGTTGGTGATCAAAATTTCTCGGGCTTCTTCAACGTGCTCATCAGTGGCCGTTGTCTTTTGCTGTCGAAGTTTTTTCCCGATAAATCTGATAATACACATAATAAATGAATTGTTTCCGAAAAGCTGCACAAGGACACGTACCGTAGAGCTTGGGTTTGCGTATAAACGGCATGTTTGTGACAAAATTCCAACGACGGAGCGAAAGCCGACATGACTTGTTCCTCTATTCCAACCATTTGAACCGCTTCCTGGTCCGTTTCCACGCCCATTGCTTTGAATATGACCATTACAGGGATATCCTATTGCCACAGCTATGGAATACAAGTCTTGTTTCTCTCAATCGAATGCAAATTACTTCAACGAAGGCATTATGACGATAAAATACAACGCCATTTTTGAAGACGACATAGGAACGCGACCGAGCTTCGTAAGTACTACTCGTAACTTGACATATATAACTTCCGTGGTCGTCTCTTTCCACAAAGTTGTGGTTCTTCGCCATTTGCTCTTGCATCAGGATTACCTAAGTGTACAGCATTTAGAGAACGCAATTTTTGAGTAGTGATGGAAAAAATATACCTTCTCCGCACCACGGATGACAAAGTAACCACCGGTGTCATAGGGACACTCATCCATTGCACCCATTTCTACTTCAGTTTTACCGCGCAACACACAATTTGAGCTTCGGAGCATAATAGGCATCCTATAATGTAAATTGAAATTACGTTTATCTTGGAGATGGGATACACAACATCAGAATGTTAGGTAATACAATGCACTATGTTAATTACTCAAACCTTAAGGTTAAGAAGTAGACAAAAACGACAAGTACCTGCCAATTGGTATATTGTTGCGTACAACGCGCTGATTTCCACAAGTATATTCTATATCAACAGTGATAGGTGCAGCGTAGGTTAAATCGCGAAGTCGGCAATCATGTGGAGTAATCGACGAAGTAACGAGATCTTCTTCAATATTAGGCATGCCCACTCGTACATCTTGGTACCTGCACAAGTACATTTGAATTACATAGTATGCACATCTCTGCATGGCTGACGTTTAGAAAATAGCGTTTCATTTTACCGTAAATAAAAGTTAGCGTCCGCATCGCAAGTCACAATGCTATTGGCTTGGACAATCTTCTTAATGTCTTCCTTGACAAAACGGTTGAAAGACTCAATATGCTGGCGGACGAGCCCTTTTAATTTCAAAAATGCTGGGACAAGTTTCCATTTCTCCTACGAAAATGCAGAAGTGTTAAGAATCTCTACCTCAAAACTAACGGTTTAAGAATAACTGACCTCCAGTTCTTTTACGGGCTTCTGCATATCGACAGCTACCATTGTAGCTGAATTTTCTTGTGGAAAATCCTTTAAAAGTATGAACAGAGACTTGCACACGTGTTTGGTGTATTGACAAAATCGAGCTTTGTTACCTGCGCGCTATCTATGTGTGCAATTTTATACTATAGAGAAGTCGCGGTTAATGCGATTTATAGTCTACTCTCCGAAAAAACTATTTTGCAGTCGTGGCTTGAATAATTTCAGCATTATGAAACTAGAACTACGGAAAAAAATAAGGTAGTTCGCGTTTGCTTGTGAATCGAAACAACTATTGTACAACGTTTTCCGCTAAATAGAGATCGATGTATCAGAGCTGTTCATCACAATTCATCTGGGTGAATTTGAATAGAATTAATTGCATAATATGTGATTTGTACTGGATCATGATTTCAATCGGCTTTACAAGCGACAGAACTGGTTGGTATTGACTTTTAAAAAGCTTTGTCTTTTAAAAATTAAAGAGAAGAAAGGTGCCCATCACGACTCGGAAAGAGTTTGTCATTTCACTGACGTAAAATCTGTTGACAGAGTCAATTACAGACGAAAAGGTTAACTGATGCATTCTTCGAAAGGCAATAGGACAGTTTTAGTCCTAAGTTGACGCATTCACTTCGAAGCACGCACAACCTGTCGGAGCAGTAAAAAACTTTCGATTTAACTTTGCCATATTGTTATTATTTCCATTTAATAAATGCTTGAAGAAAAATTTACTTAAATCAGAATAAAAACTAAGGTAAGACATAGAAAGTTTAGTAACGCATTTAACAAGATATAAGAATAATTATGTTTTTCCTGTAAATCTCAACGCCTCTTCTACTCTTTATGACATGCACCCCTTTCACTCGTTCAAACACTTGTCACTGATGACCTAATAAACGATTCCGAAAGACTATCAGCTGAAAACACGCTAAAACACAGCTTATAAGACTAGCCCTAATAGCCTTAAATCCAGTCATATTACGAAGACTTAGCTCCACGAAATGCAACTTTTCCTCCTCAGCCTTCTCTGTTCACAAATTTTACAGCTTTTAGCTCAAGTTCCAGAAATAGGTACCCAATTTTTTTACGCGATACATTTGCATTGATAACCTTAATTTCTTACAAAGTGGTTTTACACGACGGAACAAGCGAACTGTTCGAACCGGCGTTCGAATGGCGCCAAAGACTCGTCATGGTATTCCGTAACCTTGAATTCCAACAACCGAATTTTCGATTAACTGCAACGACATCTCTTCTTTACCGTAGAACTCTTAGATTAATTGACATCTTCAGAGTATACAATGTTTAACCATAGTTAAACAACTCCGTGCGGAAAACCAAAGGAAACTGTATGGATTGATTTCCTTCGCAAGATGTGGAAGAGGCGATACTTTGCAATTGATGGCTGAAAGAATGTATCCACAAGTTCCATTTTTGCGAGTAGATACCGAATATTGTCACCAGCCAGAGAGGCTGCTCTTAACCTGGATGAAAGTAAATAGGATATTTTTTAATTGAGAAAATCTTGTGTCACGTATTTGAAGTTTGGATACATAACTGTTGATTTAATAAGCACAATTGAAAAAAGTTGTCTCAGTTGAAGCAGCAAAGATGCTGTGTAATCACCAAAGATGCTGTTTCCATCAAAGAATTACACTTAAAGAAACATTTTTGGATTACAACGTCGTACAGCTTCAGTCTTTTAAACTTTGCAAATTAGACGGACGTGTTCTGCTTCTTTTACGTATTCCAAAATTGGGTAATCCAAGTCAACTTTGCGCAAGGACTGACAAAAATGCCAAATCTACCAAATTCGGGAATGTCCTTCGCTCACGGAAGTTGTCGATGTCCATTTCGCTTGCGTCTTGCCACCCATATCGCTGATGCTTACCAATCAAAGTATCGGCGCAACATCCTCAACGGACGCGTAATCCGACTTGGAGTTTATAATGTAACAAGAAAATATACGCTTATACTTCTCCAAGTTACATACAAAACAAATTTAATTTCAGAATTCCCTTTCCTTGGTTTATGGAAACCTCAGCGAACCCAAAACTCTGAAATTCATAGGCGTGTTAGCCGAAGACATGAAAGCAATTGCATTCACCTTAAATTATACGTAAAGTTACAACTCGTTTTGTTTTCCTTTGTATCATCCAGTTGTTTTATAGGTTTGACATAATAATCCCGAAAGATCGCAAAATCGGTGTGAAGACTAGCAATGGCTCTTGGGATGGCTTATTTGGGTTAGCTTCGAAGAACGTAAGAACAAGAAACAAAATGAATACAATGCTAAAAGAAGTAGCAAAACATTAATGGTTTTGAGTACTACCACACAAAACACTGAGTAATGTCATTATTATTATTTTAAGGAGATTGATTTGATGGGCTATGCATCTAATCTGTACCACGACAGACATGAAATCGTTGACTGGATTTCACCGAATTACGACAATACCTTTGCTTTCATCATTCCTACACCTGACGTCCAGCAAAGTTGGCTAGCTAGTACTCAACCTTATCATTTCATTGTAAGTAAGACTAAAAAAATAATAGTTATATATTTTTAATTAATGTCTGAGTGTGTTAGTTTTCAAGCGAAGATTTTTGACAGGTTTGGATATGTGTAATTGGGATCCTTGTTTGCCTTGGGCTGGTTGCGCGCTTTCACGATTACGTAGAAAGATTTACACAGCCACGTTTAGCTTATAAGTCCTGTTCGCAATACGTATTTAACTACCTCCGTGTTCTACTCAATCAAGGTAACCTACTTCAGTTCACAACCATCTTATAGGTATATTGAAAGTGAGGTGATTTCCCATGAAATAGGTAGTGACGACGCAATCAACCATAATCCAAAACGGATTATCATGAGTGTTTGGTGCATTTTTGCCTTGGTAGTGATTAATCTGTACACATCAGTCCTTACCGGATACTTGACTGTCCCACAAGTCAAACCACTGATCAGCAGTTTGGAGCAACTCGTTCAATCCAGCCGCGTCCGAATGCTTTTCGTTAATAACACTTCACTCAATCCTGTATTCATGGTAGAATCTATTGTGGAGTTCTAAGAAAAGTTTTGAACTATCTTTATTTCTTGACCCAACGGAATCGCCAGGACCCCCAGGCTACTGGTAACGTCGCCATTATTGCTCAACGCGCTCGAAGACATCCAGAAGACTTTGTTGCAAATTCTAGTGAGGCTATTGAACAAATTGCAAAGAAAGGATGGCTAGTCTACACTGACTCCGTAGCTTATTCCTACGCAGCCTTGGCGCAAGATTACCAAAAACACGGTCGCTGTCGCGTTTCTATGGTACGCTATCGTTTTTTTACGGTACCGGTTAGCTATGCCATGCCCAAAGGCAGTCCTTACTGGCACTTCTTTTACATTGGGTGGGTTAAACTTGAATTTCTTTACAAGCAAGCTAACAACGGACGTAGCCTTTTGCTAAAGAAGTGTTTTAGAGGTATGCGGGTGGTGGAATCGGGCATACATAAACAGATGAATAAAAAGTTGCTACAACACAGTCCCTGCGTAGACAAGATGAACACCGTGCCTATTAGCTCCAAGCTCCGGTTAGCTGACTTCTTGAGTCCATATGCACTCGCAAGTATAGGAGTTGCGTTGTCAGTTACGGGTTTTATGTTTGAACGTTGCTATAAAAACTAGTTCTTCAACGGTTCACTTGTGAATTGTTGGTGAGCTTTCAAAAATACCTTTAATCGAGCACCACTTCTGCAAGTACATGATATTCCTTGTCTTTAAAGAAATCGTAGAACGTGTCTGATAAAGTATTGTATAGGATATATCTTATTTGGATCACGTGTTGCATAAATTACTACGTACACTGTTAAAAAAACTTCTGCGATTTGTGGAGAAAAACGTCCACGAAAAAGGGGTAAACGAAAGTGCAGTGTTTTCTTCTCACTTTTTTCCGTCTTCAGCACCCTCTCAGTAACTGGAGTTTCCGAACTGCACTTTTAGGAGCCGCCGAGCTGTTAGAAAGTGAACCTTCGAATCTGCAGTCTTAAGAAGTCTGGCTTCTAAAATTGCAGCCCGAGAACTGCACTTTTAGAAGTAGGGGTGTTTCAGTAATGTAAACTCTAATATGCAGTGACTAAATTGCATTTATTTCTGTTTTTCGACGTTTTGTTTCCTTCAATACAAACAATTACAAAATATAAAGCACAAAAGCATAATATGACGGAAAGAAAAGGTAGCAAGATGAGGCACAAATACAAACACACTCAACTACATTTGGAAAACAAGTCTTTACAAATAAGTGCAGCTCTGATATGGTCGATGTCTATTATGCTGGTTATCATATTAGGCCCATTGGTGCGTTTGTCGTTCTTTTATAAGTTTGTCGCTCAGTCCGCCCACCGACACTATGAACTAGAAATTTTAAAGCTAGAAACTTTCATAAAATATTACTTGCATTCTTTTAATGATACATTTACTGCTGTTAGTTTGTCTCCTTGGACTTCCTACGGACTCTTGTGCATGACTGTTTACATTTTGTTTTCATTGTTGTTCCTTCCTGTGTTCGTTATGAAAAAACACTGCAGAAACAGCGAAAATCGGAACTGCTAAACTTACAGCCTTTCCTCTCTCTTTTACCCTGTGTCCGGTTTCTGGAGCAGTCGCTACAGAAGGTGAAAACTGGAGCTGCCAAAAGTGCAGCCTTTTTCTCACATTTTTTTTGTGTACGCTTTCTGACGGTGACCTTGCAGAAAGTGCAGCTTGTCTGCAGCAAATGAAGCACTTTAAGTTTCGATTTTCGGACCCCTTTTTAACAGTGTACTCAAAGTGTTACTACGTACTCCTTTTACGCACGACTGAATATTGATTAGAACGCGTGGAAATATCGAAATTTCGCAAAACGACAGTGCACCTTTACATGTATTTTTTACGTTTTCTTAAATGTATTCACAAAAAAATCAAAATACAATACATTTTGGGGTCATTCTATCTGTACTCAAAGTTTCATTCCCTTCCACGCTTGGCAGACAATTTCGAATGTTATTCTCTTCGCTTTATTTTCCCTAAAGGTGGTAAAATTCCGTACCGTACCATTGAATTTCGTGTTAGCTCAATACTCTTTCAAGTACTCACGAGCACGTTTATAAATTTAAGGACTTCAGCTTGCCGCTTTTAAGAAGTTAGCTCCCTGGAATCGTCCACTTTTGAGCTATACATGTTGCGAGACATTGAAGCTGAGAATTCTTTTTGCTGATAGCTCCGAATAATCCACGAAGGCAATGCAGTTTTTCACTGGAACGTAAACTAAAAGGAAAAGGTCAGCCCAACCACCACAGCAGGACTGGAAGAGAACCAGTAACATAGAAATAATACTTATTTAAATCGTATCTCAGTATGCTGGTAAACGAGTCATTTTAGTATAAAAAAAGCTTTAATACGTTTAATTTTTAGTATTGATAATATAATAATGTTAAACATTCTCTTCACAATGAGTTGGAAAGTACACCTGTAATTAAATCGTCAACAGGCTTGTAAAAAAAACTACCGTTATAGGTGAAACTTCAAGTCTAGTACGTATCCCACAGCGACTTTCACGCATCGTTTGATATGATAATCGTTCAGTAGAGGAGGGATGGGACAGTGTGGACAATTTTCTGTAGTTTATTTTTCACTTCACGTGGAGACTAAACTGCAGCCTAAAATTATATCAGATCATATCAGATGGCCTGGTGTCCTGGCTATCAAATGAGGTATTGTACGCTTGAAGAACACTAAAAATAAGACCAAACATCAATGAAAACTGGAGGCACCTCCGACTGTCCAAAATGAGATATCGGCGATACAATTTGGACTTGGGGTGTAGTGCGATTTGTCCGTGTTTTGCCATGAGAAAACTAATCGGTTGCCTTTTTATAAAATACACAATGGACTTGAAATATCTAAACGAAAACTTACAGTTATACTCCCTTTCGATATAGGAATCAACCTAGCTCAAGTTAGTGCAAGGAAACTCACGATTTTGTAAAAATGATTATTCACAACAACAAAAGGCAATGCAAATGGCTCAGTCCAAATCGTACTAAATCATCCCTTTGGAATTTAAAATCTCGTGCAAAATCCGGACAGCGATTTTAGAACAAACCTTTGGATGAGTTATTCTCTAACTTATCAGCTACATAAAAGTATTTTTTTAGATACATATTATGAGTGGTACAACGAAATAAACAGGACCAAAAAGTGCCAAAAATTCAGTTTTTATTTATTTTCTCAAAAATGGTTCAATATTTTTCGACGAAAATTCTCTTGTGTAAGCTTCGTCGTATTTAATAAGTGTACGATTTTTTTCAGATCTAAACCTGTCGTGTTCATTAGTAATGATTTTCGTACGGTTTGTCCAACGTGTAAACTGTCCCATCCTTCCTCTACTAAGGTGAAATCGAGGTTTGCGCAACTTAAACTACTAGGTATTTAAGCTACTTAAAATAAAATCCACCCTAGTCTTACTCCTCTTTCCGACTCTCCCCGTTTTTCTATATAGAACACATACCTTGCAATATAACGTACTACATATTTTCACATAAAAGTTCTTTTGCAAAGCACATATAGTAATATCTTCCAACTTTATACGTTTCGTATTTACATTTCGCATACCGCAAAGGAATGGTTAAGCCTTCAAGCTAGTCCAACAGACAAAAGAATACCGAACAAAAAAGTTTATGAAATAAACCTACCTTGATCGACTGTATAAATTCGCTGTCTTGTAACCATGAACGTCGACATCTTTGGTCCGAGACCCCCACCGATTCATAGTGACCAAAAGTGACCAAAATGTTTCTATGACTGGGTATAATTTTTATGGTGAGTAAAAAAAAACGCTCCAAATCTAGCGCGCCCGAATACAGAATAATGTTAAGAAAGGATACCTCCGTTTGCGTTATTCTAGTTTCTGTATAAAGCGAGAAACACAACGTGCCTGAAGTCAGGTTGCAAAATTTTAACTAATAGTCGTCAAATTCTTTTTTATTTTTTACTCTTCTTCCTAAGCACAAGAGAAGTTAAACGCTTCCCTACTACACCGGAAACACAATTGTCTTTTTCATTTGGCTGACAGAAGTCAATTTCAAACGAAAAGGCTAATTGATGCACCCCTCAAAACGAAATACGACACCAGTTTTCAAAATCTGACACATCGTACACATAACACGCACAACCTATCGGCATAATCAAAAGTTCAAGTTTTGGTTAGCTAATATTGCCGCATCTCCATTTAAAAAAAATTAATATCCGGTGTGCCAAACATTCTTCCTAACTAGAACGATGCTGAATAAAGAGCAAATGAACGTTTTTCGCTATTTCTTAATCTACGACATACTTACACATCTTCTCAGAAAAAGTGCAGACTCTTCTTCAGCCCTTTATGACATGCACCCCTTGTTGACGGTCAAAAACTTGTCACTGGTGACCTAATGAACGATTCTCGACAGCGGAAAACACGCAAAAAGTTAGCGTATAAAACTAGCGTTAATGGCTCGGTCACACTGCAAAGTTGTCTCAGTACCACAATATGAAACTCCTGTTTTGTTTCCTTCTCTGGCCAAACCTTTCAGAGCTTTTACCTCAAAGACCAGAAATAGGTAACGGATTCGTGTTATACATACCTGTATTAGTAATTTAACTTTTATAAAAAGTGCTGTTCCACGATGGTACGAACGGACAATTCGAAACTGCAATGGAATGGCCCCAGAGACTTGTCATGGTTTTCCGCAACTTACTGCTTCAACATGCGAATTTTCATTTAACTGTTACGACGTCTTTGCTTTACCGTAAAACTATTTGACTCATTATTATTCCCAATTCTAACACTCACTGAATAACAGTCGCACAATTCCATGCTAAAGATGAAAGAAAATTAATTGGATTGGTTACACTGGCGAGATGTGGGAGAGGCAATACTTTACAACTAGTAGCCAAAAAAATGTATCCAGGGATTCCACTACTGCGAATTGACACCGAATATTGTCACGAACCTGGAAATATACTCCTAACCTGGGTTAAAGTAAAGGATTTTAGCCTCTTTCTACGTTTTTTGCACAACGGTCTTCTTTTGTATTTGTTGGAAATTTTAATTCCATCAAATTAATGTCCTCAATTCACCTAAGTAACACCTACGTAACAAATTCGTCAATTAACAAATTCATTAACTAGTTTAAACAATTATCAAACTGTGAATGCTTAAGTCCAACAGAGTACATTTTAAGAAAAAAAGACGTCAAATTTTTTACTTAATCTCAAAATTTACATAATTAGCAAGAATTTTGGTTCATTATATCTTTAGATTTCTTTATTTCAATAGACAGATTTTCCGTGCTTCTTATACGCATTCCAAAACTGGGTTGACCTCATCAATTTACAACAGTGGTTATCAAAATTGCTACCTTTGCAATATACGAGAACATATGCACTCATCACTAACGCAAATAGCAAATGTCCGGTTCGCTTGCGTTTTGCTACCCATATCGCTGACGCTTACCAATCGCAATATCGGAATAACATACTCAACGGACGCGTAATTCGCCTTGGAGCCTATAATGCAAGTCCAAGAAATATTTGATAAAATCTCTTACAAAAGCCACACACATCTTAACCCTAGAGCTCTTTTTTCCTGATGTATGGAAACCTTAGCGAACCACAAAATCTTAAATTCCGTGGTGTATTTGCCGATGACATGGAGATTCTTGCATTCACCTTAAATTACACGTAAAAAAAGAACTGTGATGCTCTTTCTTCTTAATAAACTCTCGACTATTTCGCAGTTTTCAGCTTGTTATCCCGAAAGACCAGAAACTCGGTGCAAAGACTAGCAATGGTTCTTGGGATGGTTTACTCGGACTAGCTTCCAACAACGTAAGATGAATAACTCAAAATAGCAAGGAGGCTCGAGAAGGAATTAACCAAGCGTGTTACATTTTTAAGGAAATTGATTTCTTGGGTTCCGCGTTTAACCTCTTCCCCGATAGACTTGAAACAGTCGATTGGCTTGCAGCAAATTACGATAATACGTTCGCTTTTATCATTCCTCCACCTGACGTCAAGCAGAATTGGTTAGCTAGTGCTCAGCCCTACCATTACAAAGTAAATAAGTACATAACTTCCCAAGTTTTGTCCTGTCTTGTGATCGTCGGTTCAACGAACTAAAATCTTCTAGATTAGAAAGAGTATAATGTGGAAATGAAAAGGTATATTAAGCTTCAGAGGTTACATAAGTCTTGGAGGGTTCGACATGATACTTTTTTATTCACACGACTATGAATTCTCAAATAAAGCCACTGACAGGTTTGGATATATATGATTGGGTGTCTTGTATGTCTCGGACTGTTGGCACAATTTTGCGACTATATAAAGAGACTTACTCATCCAGATTTATCAAAAATATCCTGGCTACACTACATATTTGACAACATCCGTGTTCTACTCAATCAAGGTAAGCTGCATTAATTAAAACCCAATCAGTTTACTATACCTCAGCTACGCTAACACTTCGTTCTACAGGGGCTAACGATGCTAATAACCATATTTCAAATCGGATTATAATGTGTGTTTGGTGCATTCTCGCCTTGGTAGCCACTAATCTTTACACATCCGTTCTTACCGGATATCTAACCGTCCCGCAAGTGAAACCACTCATTAGCAGCTTGGAACAACTCGCCCAATCCAAGGACGTCCGAACGCTTTTCGTCAATAACACGTCACTCAATCCTGTATTCACGGTATACTCATTAACAAAAAATAAATGTATAACAAGGGAAGAAGGCAAAAAAGAACAGCCAATAATCTGAATCACCAGAACCCAAAAGCCACTGGCACCGTCGCTATGATCTCTCAACGAGCCCGAGAGCATCCAGAAGACTTCTTTGCGAATTCTAGTGGGGCTATCGAGCAAATTGCTGCCAAAGGATGGCGAGTTTACACCGATTCTATACCATATGCCTACGCTGCTCTGGCGCAAGATTATCAGAAACATGGCCGTTGTCGGGTTTCCCTCATTCCCTTTCACTTTTTCACGGTACCGGCGAGTTACGCCGTGCCCAAGGGTAGCCCGTACTGGCACTTCTTCTACATTGGGCAAGTGGAAAAGCCAAAGCAACAGATAATAGCATTTCACTAAAAAATCTCTGTAGAGGTACGCGAATAGTGGAGTCAGGAATTAATAAACAGATGGGTAAAAAGTTGCTGCAACGTAGTCCCTGTGTTGATATGATGAACATCGCACCCGTCAGCTCCAGTTTACACATGACTGATTTGTTGAGCCCGTACGTCCTGGCCAGTATAGGAATTGCTTTGTCCACTATAGCCTTTCTGTCTGAGTGTTGCATAAAGCGTATGCCCATATAAACTCTTCGTGACTTGCTGTGAGCTTTCAGCAATGACCTTTATATTTGTAGCAGACCCCCAATACTGCAAGTGCCATATCTCTGTCTCTATAGAAATTACACAAAAAAGTACTGAATTTCGTTAAGAACTAAGTTACTTATTTTTTCACTTACTACAGTTTCTGTTGTTCTCGATGTTTTCATGTCGAGTTTATGCACTGCGGCATTTGCAATTAGTCTAATTGAGAATACCACATCATGTATTGATAAACATCCCCTTTTCATTCCACTGTCACGCTCCTTGGAATGGTTCTGTACATTTCGAAAAACAGTACATTCTTTTGGGGTTGTTTTCACCTAAGAAAACACAACGACTGTGCATTTCTAAATTCTTACAAAACAGGTCCTTCGTACAGTATTGTAAAAATGTAAAAAAGAACACTCGCGCAACAACGGAGAACTGACACTGCTTTTCTTGCGATTATGGCCTTCAATTAGGTTGGTTTTATCCTAGTCCTTACAGAAATCTTTGAAGTAGAAATGTGTTGTACGTGAAATCTCAGCAGGCTTCATTGAAAATTTTGATAGCTATTTTCTCCTCTGTATAAAATTTGGGCTCTGTTATAGCAGTGCGTGTGAGGCATAGTCTGTCTTTTACACATTTGTATGGTGATTATTTCTTATGAACGATATTTGAGCGTTTTTTAATCGTTTCTCTCGCATCTCTCACTTCCGTATACTTGTTCATTGCAATGATAAACGAGCACGGAACCCACGAAATGTTATTCCTCATAAAGGCCACTGTGATTTTGTCCTTGTTGAATTCTACGATTTCCGGCTAAATTCTTTACCCTCCCATTGCAAGCCATTTAGCTCAATTATCCTTTCATGAGTTCAAGAACCAGTTCAAGATGTAAAGGCTTTTGCTGCGGCTTCCAAGAATCTATGTCGCAGAAACCGTCCGTTTTTGGGCCATACATAATACGAAGCTTTCAAAGTAAATTCACTTGCAAGTAGTTCGGAAAATCCATAGCGGCAATACAGTTTTACTCTGAAAGGAAGAAGCTGCACCGCAGGACACGAAAAGACGTTACAACCTTTCCGCATTACTTGTGAAGGAGGAATCCCCCCCGTGTCTGCAATTGTTTGTTTCAAATATTGTATTAATAGATAGATCGAGACTCTCGCTTATACTAGCTTTAATAGCCGTTATCGTGAATTGAATTAAGAAAGTTACCTTTATATGCAACTATTCACTACACAATTACGAAAACTCAACTATCACTGAAAGTTCGTAAATTTCTCAAATATCTTCAACACATAAACCACTGAATTAAGCGCTAGTATAAGTAAAACAATCAGATCTCAAGAATAGATCCAAAGTTATTTGAAACTTGAAAAGAAAACTTTCCAAAGTTCAAAATACGTCTCAATGGCCCACATTAGGCTGCTGTTTGGAATTGCGCAAAAGGTCGTTTCGATCCGTGAAATCGTCCAAAAGGTCTCAAATAAAATATACAAGCTTGCGCCTACACTACGGGAAGTTCTGTCAGCGAATTCTTTTATCTACTTCGCAATTTCCTCAGTGATCTGTAGCAAATGACCGGTGAGTATAAAAGGCAGGAAGCGACGAAGGTCTGCAGCGATTGAGTTTGGTAAGTTCCAGCAAATGCTACTTCACTATGAGTTGCATCTGGGTTCCACTTCTTGTTCTGCTATTGGCTAATGCTGGTGCGTTGAAGCTGGAGAAGAAATTCCCTTGTGGTATGTTCAATATTGCTTTCTTCACTTTTCCTTTCTTGGATTTTCGTAATATTGACGAACAAAATATTAATAGAAATTAAAACCATCAAACAAAATAATGGGATCCATATTTTTAGACCCTAACTACCGAACGAAGTTTAATAAAGAGCTCAGCAGTATTGAAGCATTAATACTCAGGGATGTCGCTTTGGGCAGCCCTTTTCTCTATCAGCATAACTCGCCGAAACTCAACCGAATAAGTTGTAAATCAATTCCAAAAATTCTAGAGAACTTAACGCACGGGAAGACTAATCCAATACTCGAATTGTTACTACAACGCTACCAAACCGAAATCTTCGCCTTGTCGACCTTTCATAGAGAAGTGCGACACAAAGATTTTAAAAAGCTATAGATCTAACACCCAGGTTCTTGCAGTATTTCTGGAACAAAATGTCAAGGCGTGGATATGAAAACACAAACATTTTTCTCGACAGGACGAAAAGATTAAACACGGTCGCCAGAAGCAAGGAAGTTATTAAAGGAAAAATGTTAATATTTGCAGCCCGTGATCAGAAACCCTCCATCTCCTTCAAGGTGGACAACGACACGGGGAAAGTAACTGATATCAATGGAGATAACTTCGAAATCATAGAAATGATTGCAAGCAGCCTCGGCTTCAAGTTAGTTATCTTTTAAATAAGTTATACGTAATCTACGATTTGGTTCCTATTGCTGTAGTTATACGTTTATTCCATCCTTCGAAGGGTCTGCTTTCAACAATGGATCTTGGAAGGGAGCCATTGGCATGGTCGTTAGGAAGGTCGTAAAGTAAAGATGACGAATTTCTATTAAATTAAAAATGCTATTTAGGAAGCTGACCTAAATTTACAACCGTTCACCTATGAGGTGGATAAGAACAACGTTGTTGATTATTCTACATTTCTGACCAGTGTGGCTTTCACGTTGGTAATTCCTTTTCCAAAAGAAACACGCAGTTTATTGGCCAGTACATGGCCGTTTACACCAATCGTAAGTTGCTACCGGGAAGATTATATTTTTGATCTTAAAAGCAAATTATTAATTTAATTTAAGGTATGGCTATGCGTCCTAGTTACCATGGCTCTTGTAACATTTACTCTGACTATGGCTGCATACATGAGATCTAAAAACAAATCAATACTGCAAGCGTTTTTGCAATCTTTAATATACACTTACGGACTAATTACTTGCCAAGGTAAGATATAAATAGTATTAGAGGGAAAAGAAGAGTTTTTTACAATAGAATACTAATAAAACTACACAGAGGTAGTTTTGCAAACAATGTGTGACATATATGTTAATTCTCTTGGGTTGCTATTTGCAACTTAGGATTGGAGTGTCCAGGAAGAACGCACAAGAGTCGGCTTGTCGCCGGGATCTGGGGAATGGGTTGTCTCATTTTTGTATATTTGTATAATTCTCAATTAACCTCGTTCTTAACGGTGCCGCAAATGAAGCCTCTGGTGAACTCCATTGACGATCTTGCTCGTAGCAACGAGCTGCGAATTCTGATAATGCCTGGGAACTATTTAGTTATGGAATTGTTGGTCAGTCTTCATGATTGAATGTTACTTTTTTGCACACTCCAAATGCCATAATCTTGTTTGTGTCAGAACGCGACTTCGGGTACTTACAAAGTTCTTGGCGACCGTATTCGCAATAACATAAAGCAACATCTTGCACAGAGTCATGAGGATGGCATTAACATGGCTGCTTCCGGGCGATACGCATTTGCTGTGGTAAAAAACGACAGATTTTCAGCAAAAGAACCTTCTTTTCATACAAATTTTGTGTTGTAGAATGATTATACTGCCACACACTATGGAAATATTTTGTTTCAGAAAACCCGCACTTGTAGTATTATGATAGTCAAACAGCCATTGAACCACGTGTTTTCAGCTTTTACGATGCAAAAAGGAAGTCCTTACCTGCCGGCGATAAATGACAAGTTATACACATTTTCAGTCAAACAGTGAAGTTAATATATTTTTTAAAATTAACGTGCTGTATTTGCAGGCTTATGCGCATTGAACATGGAGGAATTGTACGTTACGTCATGAAATATAGTGGCAACGGATTACCGCGTTTCCGAGAACACTGCAAAGTGCCCATTAAAGATTTTTTAACCAATGTTAAACTGACACTTAGCCAACTATTGTCCGCTTTTACCATTTGGGGAATCGGCTTATTAGCAGCATTTCTTTCTGAAGTAATTCTTGCCGAAGTTTCGTCTCGAAAAAACTGAAACACTCAAGTACATAAACAAAAGAATCGGAAAACCTATGATGCAGACATTGCGACCTCCGTTCAGGCTTTCAGTCTGGTGCACTTAACTAGAAAAGTAGAATTTTCTTTTTTGGGGGGTAGGGGTGGATAAAACTCCCTAACCAATATATAGGTTATATCCACCCTAAGGGTTGGATATAACCTATATATTGCTTTTTCTATCACATCCGTGTTTCATTTTCCGTCGAAGAAAAGGCCCTCACTTCGCAGGTATAACTGGCTTTTTTCTTTAAAAAACATATCTAGGACTCTCGGAAATTATGTCGCGCTAAACATAGTTTACGGCGACAACTGTCAATGCCTTTGTGTTAAAAAATTTAAGTGTTTATAAAATCAACTGAGAGAATTGAAAACGACATTTCCTTTAGAATACGCACCAACTGGGCCATAAGCCTTAGCATTATAATGTCGAAATATGTATAGACGTGTAATACTAATATTATGCATTGTTCACAATAAATGTCGGAGCATCTACAATAGTACTTGGTAAGCTCGAGGTTTCTTCGAAATTCATTTGGATTGAGTATTTGGGAGCCGTAAGGGCAGCCAAGACCGTTTCTTGAACGTCAAAATGGAGATGCTTAACGACTTTTTCCGGTAAATCGTCCTACTCCTTTACAATGTGGTTCTGAAATTTCCAATGGCGTATGTCTTTGCAGAAACGTTCGCTGTTGAGTTTGAACAAATGACCACGGCAGTGCCTTTGATTCAAACAGACCATTTTGTTGTAACCGCTCGCAAATGTAATGCTCGCGAATCTTTGTTATATCGCCTAAAACCTTAATGAAATGTGAAGCAGAATTCTTAAAAGTAAACAAACTAAAAGCTACCGAGGTAGAATGTATTTGACGAGCAAAAAAGCTGAAAGGGTGACAAATACAATGAACGAATGCCACTACCGTCACTCGCGAGGGTTAACACAAAATAGTGTAGAAAGACAAACCGAGGATCTTCCGTCACGCCAGCAAAATTATGAGGGAACAATGAACCGTAACCCAGGCACCAAGCACTTGTTTGTAATTAAATTAAGGGATCATCTTTTACTCAGAATCCTTCCCCGAAAGGATATCTTGAAGCACTTGGCACAGGAGCTACATAATGTTACGCAAGATCATTTTTTTCAAAATCAACATAGGAAAAAGTCTACATCCAAAAAAATGGTCTTCCGTCACGCAAAAGAAAAACAAATGTTCTTGAGACACTCCACGTAAGGCCACCCCAACATATCGTCGCTGTAACCAAAATCAATCATGAAATCAAGCAGCCTTTTTCCCTTCCATGACACTCACTCAGACATTCATACAAAATCACGTTCCTCCACTTTAGGACAAATCTAAAAATACACAAGTAATATTAGTTTCCATGGAAAAAGAAAAAGTTAAAGCTAATTTCAAGGACTTACAACTTGGAACAGTAGCGGATTCAAAACGCCTCTGGATCTGATCATATGTAAATTTCACGAAAGCATCGTACTGTTCCGCTAATTTGGATGTCAAAACTTGATCGTATTCTTGTCGGATTTGGTCTTCACGATCTCGCAGCATCCGTTCACAGATCAGGCCAACCTATGGTTAAAAATGTTAGTTTACAACTTAACTACTGCACGAACAACATCTGGATGATGGTAATAATACAACACTGTTTGTCCCAGGGTTCGGAGGACTAGGGGCTGGTTGCATCCTAGTTACTATGACCTGTTTATTTATTTTCCGGCCAGCTAGTATACGTGATCACTGGAAACTATATAGAACATATACTTTCGCAGAGCCATGGCTATATCAAGCCAAGCACCAAAAACTTGCTAGCCGGTATGACACCAAAAATATTTTCCCAAACGAAAGCTGGAACTATTAAAACAGAAAGTACGTGTAAGTTTTCATTTTACCTGACGGAAAGTGAACAAAGGTTTCTCTTTAGAAGGAGACTGGGCGTTTTGTCCCAGGGAGGTGAGTGACAGTCCAGCAGGGGAAGGTGAACGAGGACAAGATTCTGGAGAAGCTGGACTGCTGGGACTTTCGCACATTTGACTATCTTGATGGGAAGCCCCTGCATCATTGTGAAATTGTAACTGTTTTCTTCTTTGGAGGCGCTTCACTTCTTCTCGAACATTAGCCAGTATCTGACCTACACGTACGAAGAAGTTCTTGTGAAGGCTGAATTTAACGGAGCTCATTGCAATTTACCTGGGTTCAACTTGGGCGAGACCTCTCCAAACGGTGATGAAGGCTCATTGACTTTTGTCGGTGGAGTTGTTGGTGGCATACAAAGTGGCATGCACCTCCTTCGTTTGGTAGAACGATTGCTTGGGCTGTGCAAAGGATCAAATTCCAAGCTCCTTTTCAACGTAACGCAAGCCATGATGAAGACAAAGATTCCTTGTCACCACTAACTTCCGTCAACACGAACTGTAAAGGGAAAATAAACTTGAACTATATGGTAAACTTAACGGCGCAAACGCTTACAAGGTTGCTTGTCGTTAAGCGAATATCACTGCAAAAGTTTGTATCCGTTTTGGCTGCCGATGACACAGTTAAACACAGATATACAATGATAACAGTTACTGGTTCCGACGTTGATCGAACAGCAGCAAGAAAGGACAAGTTGGAGTAGGCAGAGAGTAGTCAAGCCGTGAACAGCCCTGCAGGGCTGCACAGTTGAGTGTGCTGCTACCTTGTAGTCATCGCGTTAAAACTAGAAACGCGGTTCGCCGGGTGGAATGCAAGGTTAGTGGAATGCATACTGTGGGCCTTCACGCGATGCTTCCGAGTGCATAGAAACGATGTTATAATAGACGAAAGAAAATGTGAACATGCATGTTATGCATATTAGCGAATTCAGCTCGCTTATTCGTTGTCTAGATTTATGCTAAAGTAAATATAACATATATTTATTATTATCTATATAACTTTTCGTGCGCAAGAATACTTTTCAAGCATAAATTATAATTAACTGTTGATTGCTAGACTTCTAAAGGGCACGAAAATTCAGGCTTACTTTTTGGATCCAGGACTGAAATATCTGAAGAAGCTGACGTAGTGATAGGTGTTTTTAACCATTTTCTGATCTAACGCTGACGAAAAGTTCCGGGAATTTTACTCCGAAGTTAGAAAAATGGCACATTCGGTGTTTACGGAAGAGTCTATGCACCGCAAATGTGACAGGCATTCCATTCAATTCTTTCAATTCCATTCAATTTTTTCCAGCAGCGGCTGGAAAAATAGGAATAGTGCTACAATAAAAGATCCGGGGCATACTAATGAATAACCTTGTTCCTTTTAAAGCCATGTTGTTTTCGAGATATAAACTTTATACATAAGTCGTTTTAAAAATAAGAACCGGCTAGGAGAGGGCCCTAAAGTGGCGTTCTGAACTTTCTTGACTACGTCCGTGATTTCTGCCGCTTGTAGATATATTACATATAATGAGCAGCGCACAACTCAAATTCCTCGTTTTCAACTGTATCAATAATATCGCAGTAACAGTGAAACTCTCGAATTCACGGTCTCAGCAATTGAGTTCTGCAAATTTTATTAGTTCAAAAGTTGTCCAACTGGGCACCGGCACCCTGGTGTGCTGCGGTTGCTTTCTACGGGCGCCGCAACATCGTCCGATACTTTAACTAAAATTACTTGTAGTATACGTACTTTTGGGATGGGGCGCCTCGGCACAAGTCTTGAAATGCCAATGGCGCCGCGAGATGAAAAGTTTGAGAACCCCTGTGTTAGACAAAGACGCGCTAAGATTCCATAAGGCGAATATTCACGGTACGCTTCCCGCGATACAAATCTCTGTTCAGATGGTTGATTCCACACATGTTCGTGTTAAAATAGTGAATAAATTTTTGCTGAAAATTTGTATAACCAATTGGGCTGTTAATTACATGTCGCAGTTTGAAAACAATTTTTTTGGTTTCATGCTAGGTTATCCATTAGCCTTATCGTTTTACTCAATTTGGTCGGCTAAAAAATGTTCGGATAAAACCCCTGGGCTACAAGGCAATATTAAGTTCACTTGATCCACACTAGTTTAGATCGACATAATTCGAAAAAAAGCAACAGGACATAGATTTTCATCACTTTTTGCCTTGCTAAGGAATCAATTTTTGAGACCTTGCTAATGCATAGTTTAAGACCAAGCTTGCTTTTGTCTTAGATAATAAAACGGGGAGGGGCCTAAAATAACAAGTAACCAATCCCTTTTCCAAAAAATGTTAACATGAAATTTACGTAAAATAATAAAACTAATCATAAAAAAACCCACCAACATGACTAGTCAAGATGAAGATAATTTTTCAAAGTTGAAAAGCAGCTACGAGAAATCGTTAGACGCAAGCGTTGCGACATCGCGTAAGCATTGCCGGGATTTTTGCCTTTTTTTGTAGAAGACAAACAGATGCCACGTTAACAAACAAGAAAAGCGTATCGTATTAATGAATATAAAGCCAATGGAACCTAAAGCCAACTACAACCGGACGGGATGAACCAAATCATTCTCTTCCAAGTACTTTTGAAAGAATGGTAGCAGCGAAACAAAATTAGGGTTACACTTCCGCTTAGTCGAGCGCAGCGAATGATATGCAGGAGGAGCAATTCACACTTGGGATTCTTTCCGCCAAGAGGTGAGTCTTAAGCCTTTGGCAAGCATTTGGGCTTCCAGGTCTTTATCTTCTTCGCGGTACCTGCAACAAAAGCCAGAGAAAAGCTATCAGCACGTCAATTGGTCAAAAGCGGTATAGCGACTCATTACAGAACGCTCTCGTGAAACTTAAATAAGGCGCTAGACATTTGGAAGCACCATTTCCCCTCTTACAACAGTACACTTGAGGCCGCGGCCTCTCTGGCTCTTTCAGCAGGTAACGAGAATTTTAGCTCAAGCATTCAAGACACAGCAACAAGCATTAGAACTGCGTTAGTAGGGTTAAAAACACAGTTTCACATTGGCTAGTTTACCCTGATGGTTACTTGAATATGGCACGTAACATATGCAACCTCTTTATGGCAAAGTTTCAGCTAACGCTCTCCCAAATAAACCTTATCCCCCTTTCCTTGGACAAGTACCGTCAAAAATGCTTCACCTGGTTACTGACATTAAAATTTACTAGCACCATTTTCAATCCCAATGCAGAATATGACGCTATTTCCCCAGTTACACAACTGGCGAAAGACGTAATAGGCAATACTAGACAAGGCTAACGGGCTAAAATGACATCCAACAACGTCATTTTTCTTTAAACAAAATAAAAGTCTTCAGCACCGAGGTTTTGCAGTTCAAAATCTTTAAAAAATCCAGAAAAAAGTTCGGGTCATTTCCCAAACTCGTCGATAACGAATTCTTCGCGCGAACGTACGCGTTTCATATTGCCAATTCACAACCAACAACAATTCATCAAGCCAATTCACAGTCCGTGTTTCACGGCCACAATCCGGAGGTGATTAACCGGAACGGGCGTGTTACGTAGGCCAAAAACTCCATCACGTGATAAATTCCAATGCAAACGAACAAAAGCAACAGAATGGAGACGAACGGCACAGGGCTAAGCCAATGTTCAGAATCGGAAGACGAATGGACGGATTCTTTGGTGCTTTTCTTCGCGGTGCGTTTACGCTTCTTGGGTACCACTTGGCCTGAGTCGGGGGGGTTGTTACTGGCTTCGGGAACAACGGTGACAAGTTTCTTAAATCGCTTCACCGGTATTGCGTCTGGGTTCTGTCCCTGCGACCGACTTTCCCACAACCAAACTAAATCTTCGACATGTCCCTGACTTTCCAACTTGACCCCTAAAGTGCCCCAATCTTTCTTCGCGTTTGATTTGGGTTGAGCAACTGACACTTTACCCGCGTTGTCAAACAACTCGACATTGGGACTAATAAAAGCAGAAGTCTTAGGACTCACAGTAACGGGTTTGAGCAACTTGGCTCGATCATAAACATCGTCCCAGGTTTGGGACTGTTGTTGCGAGACGGACGATTGCTCGTCCTCGCCAATTCCAGAATAACGAATTCCGAAGCGTTTGACTTCGGATTCGGTCTTACCACGTAGTTCTAGCCACTCGGAATATAACTGTCTTAAGTTTGTATCTTCCGAATCTGACTGAACATCGCGTTCGACAGGGCTATGTAAATTGCGCGAATCGGCAGAAACTGAAGACAAGTCTGCCTCGTTTTCACCGCAATCTTCATGACGGGGTGAAAGACGAGCCGCAGTGGTATTAAGAGAAAGAGTCACTGACTTGCTTTCGTTGAACAGTTCTTTACTCAAGATTCCTGAATCGTTCGCAGACCAACTGCCCAGATCATCATCATACGCTTCTACATCGGAGTCTACTAAATCGCTAAAGCAGAGGGAATCGCCTGACTGCGATGCTGACTCGCTAGTAGCCGCTCGCCTAACATTATCTACTGTCTCGTTGATACTCTGGATATCACCACCAATCAGGTCGCCGAATTCGAGGGAATTACCCAGCAGATCACCTAAACTATCACCCAAGTCATCCATCTCTAGATCGTAATCTACTTCACAATACGCTTCAAGATCTCCTTCCTCTTCCCGTTCACGATCGAAATCATCGTCAACAAAGACATCGTCTTGACAGTCATCGTTAGAACCACAAGAGCTGTCGCCCTTAGATCGATTCTCGCTCTCCTGCTCTTCTTCAACGTCAAAATCCCACGTGTAGTCCGAAGACGAACCGTCAGCCCATCCAATCAAACTCAAAAACGCTCCCCACCTTTGTTTATCTTCTTCCAGCATGGCCAAGAGCGCTTCACGTTGCTCAACAATTTCCAGCATCTCTGAGAGTAGTGCGCCTTCCCTTTCAATGTCGGCAGGCGATTTTTTGCTTTCTGTGAAAGTAACAAAATAAAAATGAGAACAATGAATAAATACATGCAAATACGTTACATTCATAAACAACTCCTACGAATCATATTACAAAATATAAATGCAATCAAATACATAAAATAGTAAGAAAATAATACATAAGGGGAAATATACGACTGTTCCATTACGAGGATCACAAGAACTCTACAGCTACTTGCCAACTAGAAAGACTCGAGATTCACTATTTGTACAGTACCTTCAACGGCCATTCTTTCTTTCAGCTCTTGCTGCAAACGCGCATGGCGGTCCTCCAGTTCCAATTCACGCGCTCGCACCATGAGCTCCTGCTCAAATCGGCTAAGGGCGTTCTTTTCATGAACAAGATGGAACCACTCCTGCATAAGTGTCGCTTCGTCTTTACCCGTGCCACCTGTAGGTTAAAAAAAATAGTTAGAGAGTCAGTTAGGCCCTCTTTGACAAAATACAACCTTCTTCTCCCCTTAAGGCCTTTTCAACTTTAACGCCTTGTTCTTCCAATGCCTTCTGCTTCACTTCAAGTTCTTCTAGTTGCCGCTGTATAGCCTGGGCCATTCTCAACCTAGTGACATATGTTGCATGAATATTCCCGAAATACACGCCCAATAAAATAAAGATTAAACACCGAACACAACGAAACCGAATCCAATAAAAAAAAAATACCTCTTTAATTCTGCTTGCCGGGCAGCTTGCTTAGCTTGTTTGGATTGGCGATGACCACTCTCCAGTAGACTCGACTCCGAGGGCGGAGTTAGGTCACGCAGAGACGCTCCTCTCGGAGATGCTGTACTACGTGGTGTGGAAACAGCCGTTGGGCGCTGCATACTACTGCTAGACGGAGGCGAGGTATACGAGACCGCTCGTTCCCTGCTCTCTTTGGAAGTATCGCGTTCAGACGGTACTGACACTAATTCCAAGGCACAGGGAGAGCTTAACGCACGGTTCCGCAACGCAGCATCTTCCTTGGGCGTGGGCGTAGCTGCCTTTGAAGGTTCGGGCGTCGTGTCCTTTTCTTTCTTCGGCGTCGATTTCAACAAGGGAATCTTGTCTTTTATAGGACTTTTGGGGTTTTTGGGTGACGGCGGCTCTTTTTCCTTCTTGTCGCTGCTTTTAAAGATTCCTGCGATCGTCTGGATCAAACTCTTCCTCCGTTCAGGGTCTTTGGATTTCTTTGTCGACTTCGCTGCTTCCTTCGCCGGCTTCTTGGCTGCTTCATCATCCAGCTGGCCTTCGATCGACTCGGCCGGGGACAAGCCCGCCCACAAGTAGCTCGACGATTTAGACGAAGTCGAGCGCGGACTCTGGGGTGGTGACAAGCCAGTCGGCGAAGACGTCGATTCCCTCTGAAATGCGTCGCCGAGTTGGATGGGTTCTACGGGAGGTAAGGCTGACGTGGAAGAAGACGGTAGCGAAATGGGTGGGGCTAGCGATATGGACCAAGCCGCTTGCTCGGAGTTCAGTTGTTCTATTTGCAACGCAGTGCCCGGTTGCGGTTCCGAGAAAGCTCGTGCCCGCGAGGGCGTGACCTTCGGGGTAGAATCCGTTTCGGTTTCCGTGACACTTGCCTTGCGCCGCAGCTTGTCTTTCAGGTTGGTTATGTAATCCGGCGGACTTAATCCCAATTCAGCGTCCCGTTTAGCTTGGGCCTTAACCCTAGCTTCTTGGCGAGCTTGCTCGCGCTCGACGGTGGTGATCTTGGGTTCCCCCGTGCGGGGCGGGACAATGGGAGTCTTGAATTCGACCACGTTGTCTGTCTTGGTGGGCGTGAACAGTTCACGGGCTAGGAACTTTTGCGGATGCGTGATGGGCGTCTCAGGAAGGCTACTACGCACCGGTGGCGGTACGGGTGTGGGCGTTTTGCACACATTTTCTACGGAAGGCTTGGGAGACATGGTTCGCGCCTCGGAGCCAGCGCGGGACGCGTGATTGGAGCTTGGCGGGCTCATGGAATCCCGCGAGCCGCGACGTTTCGGTCCTGGAATTCGCGCGAGCACCAAATCGCGAATTAAATCGTTTTGTCTTTCCCGCTCTTGGCTTAAAGCTTCCTTCTTCCTCGCGACACTCGGCGAGGGTAAGTACTTTTTGAGCGACGGCGTGAGTTCGGGGTTGTAGAGCGGGGTCTTTTCGCGGTGGATCGCCAAGGAATCGCGAGACTTTGCGAACGGGGTGGACTTCTTCTCCAAGACCAACTTGGGACCTTCTTCTGGACTCAGATCGTTTTGGAGCGGCAGGTAACCGCGTTCTAAAGGTTGATTTTTGGCAGACAAATCCTTCCGGCTGCCGGTACTGCTTTGGTCGGCGAAATCAATGTCTTCCATTTCGGCCAACAGCGCGCGCGCCGGTTTCTCTTTCTCCTTTTCTTCGCTGTTGACTTTGTCTTCATATTTTTTTGAGCTCTTCATATCCTTTTCCTTGCTGCGGCGAGTCGTGACAAACTCGGCGTTGATATGGTATTCTTCCTTCAGATCGTCCCCCCAATCCGAGTTCTCCGTTTCGGTCAGCAAACGTGCTGAATCGATGGATTCACCCGACCGAGCGCGCGGAATCGAACACACCGTGAACTGAGCCTGTTCGATTTGTTCTATTAAAGTCTCTTCTGCATGTGGTTTACTCGTCTCCTGCACAATTTCTTTGATGAGTTCAACAGTTTGAACTCCCTTGGGATGTACGGCTTCAACAAGCTCTGTAACGGGCCCTTCTTCCGGTGTGAGGTCAAAATCTTCCTGCACAGCGATATTTTTTAAAACCATGGCCGTAGTAGTACGCGTTTCGGTCACGGGAATCTTTTCGCTGCTACCGACGGCCGGACTTTCGTCACCACAATCTTCTTCCATTTCTGGTAAAGTTTCCATGGCTTTAGGCGTTGCCAGAGGAACACTAAGACAGGAAGTATCTTCAATTTCAACATAAGGAATAGCAAATTGCACAAATTCGTTGCTCGCTTCATAGATTCGATCAAATTCAGATTCCGTATCGCTTCCTAAGCTAGACGAGGTATCGCCGTTAAACGACTCGGCTTTACACTCGCCATCTTGAGCAGAGTCCTCTTCGTCCGACGAGGATTCACCGACACTGCTGTCGGTCTCCGAATCACATTTATCACTCGGGGCTGCCTCCGAGGCTAACAGCAAAGGAACGTTGATACACGTCTCGACCAAGGGAGCTTTCCTGCCACTCTTACCATCTTGGCTACCTCCATCCGCCTCCTGCTTGGCTTCTGCCCCTTCGTCCTCAAGCTGAACCTCCTCAACGTCTTCTTCGTACACCATCAACTCCGCTTCCTTCTTTTCAACCTCAAGCTTTGTAGTCAGATCTTTCTCGATGCCAGCATTTACTTTCTCCACAATCGCATCATTGGTAAGGGCGCAGTGACCGTCGGACGTAGGGCTCCCTTCGGTCGCACGTACTACAGCGGCGGAAACAACCGCTTCAGCACCCTTTGCTAATGATTCTCCCGCAAGTTCCTTGTTCGGCTTAACGTCAGTGACGTTTTCCCACAAAGGAGAAGGATCCTGTCCAGTTTTCTTCATGTCCAACGGTACGTAGATCTTGGGTAACACAGTGCCAAAGAGCGTGGTCGGCCCGGTGTCTGCATTTCTCACAGTCTCGCTACTGATCGCGAACTTGCCAATGTCCGGTCCGGACGACATGGGCGTAATAGATTGGAAGAGATTACTTGACTTTTCTAGAAAGACCTGCATGGAAGGGCTGGGTTGCGGCGCCGGATTCAGTAATTTTTGAGCTTCGGAGATCCGGTCATTTAAACTTTTCAATTTGGTGTCTAGCTGCGCTACCGAGGCAGATTTTTGCGGGACAGGAGCAGAAGCCGAAGGTCCTAATAAGTATTGTTTGCGTAAGGCAGCGTGTTTGGCTGCTTGGATGTCCGAGGTCGAGTTGCTCGTTAACTCGTGTCGTCGCAAGTTGGCTAACAAGCCTGGACGTTGTGGTTTCGCGGTGGCTGGGTCCTCTGGGGCTGATGTTTGGGGTAAGTGACTCATGCTGGCTGAACGCTGAGAATCGTAGCCTCCTGCTTGGGTGCCGGCCATGGCAGTGTCTTCTAAGGAGATCCGTTGTTCGACGTACTTGGCTAAGGGCTCGGCTGAGGGTCTGGGGCTGGGTTGCGCAGGTGGCATCGATTCGATACTCCCGTTGCACTGCTCACCAGATTCCTCGACGACAATCGTGGGAATTTCTTGCCGAATCTCAATATGGTCGACATCAAATTCCGAGTCGGTCTCGATCTCCGTGGCAGAATTCTCGTCTTCACTCTCCTCTTCTTCCTCTTCTTCATCATAGTCCTCTTCGAACTCTTCCTCGTCGTAGTCTTCCTCTTCTTCACACCCTTCTTCGTCATCTGAACCGGTGCCAACCTAGAAGCACAAAGTACACGAATAAATGGTAAATTCGGAGCGATAATCGTGCACTGCACGTTAGTTGTATTTTAAAACTGAAGTATTCTTTTTAGCCGACTAGTTCTTTACCATACTCTGAAAAAAAGTGACAATATTCTCTATCGATACTTACAGATAAATAAAATCAACAAACTAGTGAGTCTAATTATACATGTAATAATGAAATTAACGAACAGCAAAGTCATTTAAAATGAATAAAAATCATACAGAGAGAAGATCGCTCCCTTTCCAGCATGTTCTTTTTCTTTTCATTAACAGGACGCTTTCTTCGTAAGTTTCACCGTGATCCATATACCGATGAGTTTTCCAATTTTGTTTGGAGAAAAGTCCAACAGTTCCTCGGTACAAATGTGCAATATTTGTGTAAGACCGTCAGAGCCATTTCAATAAGTCAGTCACGAGCTCTGCTTATGCTGATACGTGCATATCTCAAATACAACAACTTACTTAATTCATTCATCGAACAAGTTTAGACAATCAAATTAAGACAAAATATAAAGAGACGAGAAACACGCAAATTCCAATTGGGATTTAACGTGGAAGCGAGTAAAATTTGAAGCGTACACTCTGACTTACTTCAGTGTCCGATTCGCTGGGGGCAGTTCGACGTGAGCCCGGTACTTTAAAGTAAATACCGTCCTCGGTTTCAATATCACCTTGGGTCTCTTGCACATCTTCTAGCTTATTCCTATATATCCTTGACTTGATCCCTTCATCTACGATTTTATCTTCGTCCGAATCATCCACCTCATCTTGGGAGTACTTGCGATGCCAGTCTTTAGCGAGTCGCAGTGTCTCATACGCCGTCATCGGCAGCTCACCCGCGACCTCCAAATCTTCGTCTCCTTCATACTCATCTTCCTCGCCACTTTGCATGCCAAAGATGGTCAATCATTACTTGAACTGATTTAATCAACCCAATTCCACTACTCACCTAAAGTCTGATGACGAGGCATCGTCAGAGGTCGGCGTGGCCGATGGGCCAAAGTTACGGTCTGTCCATTCTTCCTCGTCAATCTCCACCAAATCTTCTTTTTCAAAAACGGCCGAAGCCGAGTTTTCAAACTCGACTCGCTCAGGAGTACCTCCCCTTAGTTCCGTCTCCATCGCCTGGAGGGCGGTAACAGCGGGTGAAGCTGGCGGTGTCGAGGGCGGTACTGGACTGAGAGTCAACTCAGATTTTTCTGCACTGGTCACCTGAATTGCGAATAAAGGTAGCGATGTTCAAGGAAAATGACGCACAAAATCTCTCTAGATAGCTTACAAGTGTCATTTTTGTTGGCGGGCCATCAACCTCTTCTAGCTTGCGCTTCAACTCTGATCGCATATGGTACTGCATGTTGACGTGATTCATGCACAGAAACAGGCCTCCAAGTAGATCGTCCCGCACGTAACTATAGCTCCCTAGAAGAAACGAGAAGCCCCAATGTACTTAGTGCATTGCTGGTTTTTATTCGTCAACCATAATGCTTACCTAGCCGTAATAATGCTGCGCAGTACTGGCATTTGAAACATGTTCTGTGAAAGAATTTGCCTTCAGCAGACATGCGCTCCATGAGATACACACGCTTTTGGCAGAAATGGCAGTTTTCAGAACCTCCCGTGGGAGGTAAGGGCAGCATCGGCTTGAAATTCTACACAAAGCCAGTTATCAATTACAAAATGGCTGGATACGCGAAGTCTCTGGAAAACATACTGATTTCATGACATCGGTGTTGGCTTTCTCCTTTTTGCCCAGCTTGGTTGCAAATTGTTCCGCCATGGCTGATACTTTATTACTTCCACGCTGGCCCACTTCTAACGTGCTACCTTCTTTCAGTTTCTTCTCCAATTTCTTTAGACTCTGGTCCACTCCAGCGTATTTGGCTTCTACTTCAGTCGGTAAACCGTGTAACCGCTTATTCATAGCGTCATACTGCGGACAATTACAATTAGTTACGAATCACAGTGTTCTTGGAGAAAACTAGTTATGTTTACTTTGTCCGAAAAGGTTTCTTTGCAAATTTTGATCTCCAGGCTCTTTTCTTTTTCACTCGTGACGCACATCTCATTCTCTTCACGCTTCTTGTCAAGACGCTGGACGTTCCAATCGCTTTTCTCTAACTTGCCTGACAAACGAGGGAAATGAAATTTTCCAATAGTTACACACTGTTTCTTTCATGAGATCAAGACGTGATATTTAACAAAACACCCTAGCTTACGTCACGTTATTGTTCATAATTACACAATTCACTGGCAGTCGAGAACTCCTCGGAATTACGGCTCTGACAAGGAAACTTTCTGTTCAATATACGTAGGCCTCTATTATTGAACACACGTTTCACCACCGTTCTGAATGATAAGGATATACCACAAAATTCGAGCTTGATTCTTACAAGTCAATGTTGTTGCGTTTCGTGCACACACATCCGTTAAAATGTCCACGTCACGTGTGTTGTTACACTTAAATGACTACTACATTCCTTTGCTTTGATCCGTAACTACGAAAGGTTCACGACTATTGGCAGAACACTGTATTTTTACTCACCTATAGCACGGATCATGTCTTTGGGCTTCGACCGAGGAGCGTTCCCTCGCAGTTTTTCTTCCAGATCCTTCACCTTTCCCTCTAGTCCGCCCCTTCCCTCTGGAAATACTGGCCGCGACCGCCCATGATCCTGAAACGCATATACAAAAAAATTTACTAGCTGACTGAAACATTAGTTAACCATGCGGCCAGGCAAAATCACACATTCCATTCCATGTGCAAGGCATTAGGCATTCTCTGGTTAGCTAACACTTCATCCCATTGGAAACTTTCCACGCGCGTTAATGTCACTCTTCTTTTGACATGCGGATATCTTACGGGTATTCTGCTCTGAAACAACATCTTTTCAAGTCGGCGCTTCTTGTCTTCAAATTCCGAATCGAGTCGGTACAAAAAGAGAGCCATATCTTCTAACTGTTTGGCGCGACCATGTTCCGAATCGGGTTGCTCGGCACTGTCCTCGCTAGGTAACCCGACCCGCGAATAGGCCGCTGTTAACATGGTCATACTCTTTTGAAACTGTAACCTTTGAGCCGTCGCAAAGCGCTGTTTGCGTTCTTCCCGGTTAGCATCTAATTCGTGTTGAACGGCTTGCCGATCCAAGGACTGGAAACAAGCGATAAGCATCAAGCTCCGGTGACAACACCCAACCCCTCAGCAGCAAAATGACCCTTCCTTGTCACCCGACACCGATACGAAGTCATCGAACGCCTGCTTACCATCGTTTTGTCCGTGCTTCGACGCTTGCGGCCCCGACGTAAGCTTTCCGAGTTCCGGCGGTCCGAACCTTTGAGCGTTCCTTCCCGCGATCCTGCGCCAGACCGGCGCGTCAGCGTCCGCGAAGCTTTATTCAGATGCGACAAACGCTGCGACGGAGTGACCGTCGGCTTGGTGGTAGCTCTGGTAGCGGGCACCTCTTCTTCCATATAATGATCCTGAGGCAGTAACAAAAGAAGCATATTAACAAAGTCGCTGAGTTTTAAGCATTTTGATTTGAGGATGTTTACCACAGGTTGACGAATTTGAGGAATTTCACTCCTGAATAAGTCGTAGACTTGCGTTAGGTACGCTAACATGGTGAGCGTGTCGGGTACGTCGCACTGCGCCATTTCAATACCCGTCATCACCTGATTATGCAACAACGTTTGAAGAACGCTATCCTATAATAATTGCAGCATCTTACCATCGAAATACCCAGGTCTTGCAGAATATCAAAAGCTAATTGATTGTTGATAGCTACATCCCCAGGATCCACGGCACTGAAATTAAGCAGATCGGGTCGGTATCGATCTATAACGGCACATAGTGCCAAACCGTCTTTCAAAGACGTAGTCAGATCCTCCACATGGAGACCAGGATAACCTTCCACTTGTTCTTTGAGCCAAGCCAGCAAGCGGCCCGCCTCCAATATAGACTCGGCTGCCAAAAAAAATATAAAACAATTAACAGTTACGGTAAAAGCTTTCAGCGTAAGAATTCACACTTTGATACTAAGTTCAAAGTACGCGTTGTTCACAGTACGAGTAATGGCATGACTTGGCTGTACCGTAATGGTACATTTTCAGTCATTACAGGGTGTACTGGTACACTTCCAGCAGCTACTGGTTGTACTAGTACACATCTTGTACTTCTAAGACACGTAAACGGTGAATTTGAGGGTAATATGACGGAGAATGTTTCCAAGTGTACGCAGCATACTGTCACGTCACGTTTTGTCAGCTGTCCAAATTAGACAATTGCGACGGTGACTATCAGGGACCCTTGATTAAACTACCGGAACACCGCGTTTATGGTTTTTTTAAAACTCTACTGTTTATTGCCAAAAACTACTTCACAATATTTCTCGGACAAAACTCACTTTTGATACTTCAATCTATTCTCCGTTCTCTCTTGGCTGTACTCTCACCTCTCTTGGTTTCTGTCTGACTTCCTTTCCTCTCCGACCTCTCTTTTTGCCTCACTCTCACTTTCACTTTTTTATTGCATCTCAAATCCTAGGTAAATCAAACGTAGCTTCTTTGGTTTCTGGGAAACCACTTTTACTAGCCCAGAAACCAAGGATGCGCGAGGCAAAAGGGTCAAACTGAGCTAGAACTAGACATTTAACAAGACTGGCGTGACAATACTGTGACGGTAGCGTACAGTAAAGAGCAAAAAAAAAAACTAGACACAGAAAACCACAGAAGTCTAATCAGGCCTCTCGAGGCGGATTAACCTTCATTAGGTAGTGCAAGAGCTGGAAAAGTAGCCACAGGCAACTTTTATACTTTCAATAATGGATTACACTTATTTTGCATTGTACATTCCTTTGCCTACATACACCTTCTAACCGATTGGTTTAATCTCTTTCGCCACTTAATGGAAGGTAAATCAGCCTCGAGAGGCGTGATTAGACCTCTGTGGGTCCAGGTGGCCAGTTTTTTTTGCTCTTGACTGTACTGTACAAGTTTCGCGCCCATAATTTATGCAACTAGTCACTACTTACCTCGTTTAAGTCGCTTGTAATCCAATTCTTCACAAGCTCTTTCCACATTGTCGGGATTGTCCGTATCGTACAAACTACGGACTTGGAAAGACAGTACTGCGCGCATATTCAAATTCGGGTAGCGTGTATAAGGTTCCAAAGAGTATCCATTGAAGTCTTTGTGCAAGTTTTCAGGTGTTGTTTGTGCCAATAAACGATAAATGGATTCGCGTTCGGCAACAACTTCCACCGGTGTCATTGTACCTTTCGACCATTGCAAAACGGACCAACACGCATCAAAACAGCTTAGGAAACCTCGTGCGCAGCCTGAACCGGTCGGCCAAAAAGGCTACAGGACATAGAAAAAAATTAATCCACTATTGGAACGTATTATTTCTTTTACTTCTAGCAAACTGTCGCCAACGATCTGCATGAGTAATCGATGCCCGTATCTTTCCATGACTCTTGACGCATTTTCCGCCGCAAACATCGAAGTGAAATCGAACATGGCCACATCTGGTTGACCGTAATGATTCACGGCGAAATCTAGCGTGGGAAGTTGGTAATTTGTGGAAAAATCGGCCGCTTCACGCGCGTAATCCATAAGGGCGTTTTTGCTGACATTGTCTGGTGCTAAAAGGCGTTGCGTGTCCGGAAAATCCTGGAGAATGACGCCTTTGGCTAAAAGTGACTGTTTTTTCGCTGTCATGACGAAATAGTGCGTATCGTCTTTGTAATAGACAATATTCTCCAGGTCAATCCCCGTAGCAGCGTAGAGGTCTTTGAAGAATTTTTGGTTAAAAATGAACGCCACGCCCGAGATTTCTTGAACGCGTGCTTCCGCTTCCGAATGCCGGTTCACGAAATTGGCAGTAATAGCAATGGCTAATTTACCACGAAATTCTTTCCGACCAAACCCTGGACAAAACAGCCATTAAAACTCATTCTAAGTCTACACACTACTTCCTAGGCAGTAACGTTAACAGCACATTCACACTCGCGAATATTTATGAGTGACAAGATTCCTATGTATCTTTTACGACTTCCTTACACTGTCATGACACAAAATATGTAGCCACACGACTTCTTGTTTTTGTAACACCCTATCTTTAGTCACATTATTCAGGAAAGTCTATATATATATAACAGTAAGTATTTATTTGTAGAACAAACGCTTACGTACAAGCTCCGATGTATAAAAACGTTACTACGCTTGCAAGTAATTACACGTCAGTTGCGTTCGGGTATGTGAAAGAAAAAAATGAAATTCGGCCATTTTAACCGATTCTTCCCGAAATATTAAAACTCAGTACATTGAAAATCTAGTTTGTCGGTGTGAATACCACCATTTCAATAAGCTCAAAGATTGACAGATGCTTAATGAAGGACCACACATGTCTTCGCAAGATATGCTTCGAAAAGAGCAAAGTGCGCCGTGACGCAGCCTGAATTCGTTACGCATAAATACAATAGCATTAGTCGCATTGGAGCGAAGCTGCCGTCACGGTTAATTTCGCGCATTAGACGTTTGATTTCAAAAGGAAATACGTTTGTTTTCAATGACTCTTTCCGGTTAGAGAATATGCCTTCATAAAATATTTTGAAGTGTTTCATATTATTCTTTTATGAACGACAAGTTTCTCTTGCGCTCTTATACTTTGCATTGTGAAAGAATGTCTTTAAGTCGTCTAACTGCTAATATCCCTCCGCGACTATTTAAACTTGGCAAATCGGCTTAATTTGTATGGCGTCAACGGTGAAAGGTACAAGATGATAATCAAGGGTTTTAGCTTTCTTTGGGGCACAAGACCTTTCAAGCGTTTCGTGGAATATTACGGCTTTCTGGTGTCAAAGGTTACTTCTAAAGAGCTGTATTCAAATAAACTATCTTATTTAGCATTGTAAGATATACAGTGGGGCTCTAAAATTTTGCAATTAAGCGGTTATTCAATTATCCATTATTCAATAAACAGGTTTAGGTCTGCATTGAGTTAAATGGGCTTAAAATGGGACCGTCAACTTTTTATTCAATTGCGCGGTTTATTCAAATAACCGATATTCAATTATGTCGGTTCGACTGTACTTCCAAAGCGCTGTTTATTGGTATTTATTCCCGTGAAGTTCGCAAAACTAACTAAATATCTTGTGCCGTCGTACCAAGAAAAGTAACAGTCTTGGTTTACACGAGATCTCGTGGGCCAAGACCTTTCCATAACCAAGTGTGTTAAAACACTTAAAAGTGCTGATGTGCGGAAAAAAAATAACACCGCAAAAGCATTCAGTTGAAGCTCAACCATGGCGGATAGCTCAAAAAGTGTTCCTTCTGATGTAAAATGAACGCTGGGAAAGTAGCACGATATCAAAACAAGCTCTTAGTTACCATTTGAGTGATTTACGTAGTGCTTTCATATCTAATATAAACTATACCTTGTTTCATGGTCCCTTTTTTAGGTGACAAAAAGAAAAAACAATGAATCTTAACACTTACCCTGAAGGGTGTTACGCTTTCCATCAGCCCCAATAAGGGCATCAAATTCATACTGCGCTGCTGGATGGTTCGGTGGACTTAACTGCGCCCTCCATCCTATTCCTGTTGGAAACAAATGAATGAGACAAGACCGATATCTCTTCCAACATTCTTATACTTGTGGACTGATCCTCCGGTGGCGGCAAAAGTCCCTCAAAACTTATATTTTCATGTACTTCCACACCCAGTAGTAAGGCCACTTTAAGAAGAATGCATTGCAGTTGGCGAATACCTATATTTTTATGTTAAATAATTAGACATGAAAATGTTTAGTCACACAGAAAAGTTATGCGGCCTAATGTTTCATACTTATGTGATCAATAGCTCCCGCGCAAAATTTGCCAAAAAATTTCTTTGCTCCCAAAGCACGCAAATCGTGTATAAGAAAGGGCCACAAGTGCAAGACATTATTTCTCGAGAACCGGTCACGTTTCTCCACTACAACCACTTTGGCGCCTAAAAGCTGCGCTTCAATTGCTGCTCGTAAGCCACATGGCCCACAACCGATAATCAACACCTGTTACGCAAACCGAAGGCAATTAATATTCTTTCAAAAATAACAACCCTATTTTTGAGCTCACGGTGCACCGAGAGAAATAAATAGGAAGCAACGAGTCAATAAACAAGATAAACGAACAAATAAGGTAGTCAATTAAAAGAAAAAAATGGCAACGAATTCAAAATTATTTCAAGGCTTACCCGTGAGTTAGTACACGCCTTCCCCCGGTTATACACACGATGGTTGGCCCGTTTGTCGAATTTGGTCCACAGCGCCTGTGCGCGCCAGGACTTGAGCTTGGCCTTCAACTTGGGATAGAAATGCGCAATGTGTGTTGGCCTCAGTCGGAGTACATCGCATAAGCGACGATGTAACGCAAGAATGGATTTGAACGTAACGGCATTGCAAAACTGATCGAAAATATCACCGGCTAGAGCCGATTCAGGAGACACGGTAGGTTTATGAGCCGCGTGCTGCGGATAAATTCCGTAATGTGCGGCAGCCATTTCTTTTCAGTTATTCCAGCTTGGTTGACACGAAAGACGACAACACTTCGCTACAATAACAAAATGAAAAAAAATGAGGCAAAACACGGCAGAAAACTTGTGTGGGCTGTTGTAAAGCACCTCGAACGTGTGCCAAAACGTTCGCTGACTAATACACAAACTGATAGTGATGTTACTCACGCCAACCTTTCGTCACAGATCAAGAACTTTACGGACGTTGGCGTTCCAAGTTTTATTTTAGAAAGAGGGAGGAGAAAAATTAACGAACTTGAACTTGGTTAATTTTCTAAAGGGAAGAGAGAGGGGTTGGGGGGGGGCTAAAACCAGGTAGCTTGAAGCCCAAGATGCCTTTTATGGATAAAAGACCAGTGAGAAAGCATGTTAAGGCAGAGATAAGGTTCCAAATAAGGGCAAAACGGGAAACAGTGACGAGAAGACCTTCAGTTATCCTTACCCAAATCATGGTTTAAAACGGATTTCGCGTTTTTACTTTCATCCTGACCATTTTAAAACGAAGACTTGTACCACCCGCAAAGAAAATGACACATTTCCCTCACAGCGAAAAAAGAAATGGTAATAAATGTTTACTTTTTCTACTAACGTTAAGAAATACAAAAGTCAGCAGGTTATTAGAAGATAAAAAACAGATTTTTACCTAGTTGATGATCCAGCTAAAAATAACTCGACGGCCGTTGGAGTAAAAAAAATATACAACATATCCCCGCCCAAGTTTACCGAAGTGCGACGAAAAATTCCATGGCTACTTAACGATTTGAACCAAACGGTTAAAAATGAACTAAGTAAGTGATTGGACTCATATAAACTCCTTTGAGTTCTTGATTAAACTCTATGTATGGTAAATCGGGGAATAAATAAAGGTCCGCTCAGCGGAGAATCACTTTGACGGCGAGAATAACAAAACCCAAAGTAAGAGGTGTGCCTAATACACGAAAGGCGAACCGAATTGTAGCACGTTGGGGAACGGATTTCTATTGTGCGGCCAAAGGCGCCAAAAGGATTTTCAGGCGCGAGTTTGAAGAGCCTTGAATGAAATGGATGGGCCAAAGCGCGGAGAACAAGTTTGGGGTAACTTGGTAGTACAAGAAAGCAGCAGAGTTGTGTTTCCTTAGTCCGACTGCCTTGCAGTTACATTATCTAATTTTCGTAAACTTGCTTCCATGCCGGTTAATCCCGTGTACAACTCGAGGATGGTGTCTCAAATAACACAGTCGACCTGACATGGTTGCGGTTTTTCCAATTTTGCAAATGCTTAAATCATTAAAGGCTAGCAATTGTAGGAATTACTGAATAATTCGAATTAACACACTTGCATCGCTTAGCTATTCCAAAGGGTCTATTAATTCAGCAGCAACAAAGCAACATATTTAAGAGCAGCTTTCAAATTAACTGAAACCGTTTCACCCTGTTTAACACTTCTGCGGCACAGGTCGTTTGTCGAATCTTTTTTTCTGGGTGGAACCTTTCTCGCGCAATGCTTTAAAGTGTTTCTAATGTTCCACGTTGCAATAAACTTTCGTTTTTCTCTATGATAAGTAATTTTTCCCTGAGATTTACCTAGGCACTGGAACAGATACAGATATCATATCGTACAAATATCATATTGAGTAAAAGTAACTCAATTTGTACACATAATTTACCCACACACATTATTCGCACTAATCGAAAATTGTCTGTCCAACTGGTTTGTCCTCCAATAGGCCCTAGAAGCAACGCACCGTTCCGGAAATCATATTGTCCAAAGTTCCCGTAAACTGACTCATTATTGTAGACTACTTTTCGGGATACTATACAAATCTATAGGAATGCCTTCTGAGGATCTCGTAAGGAACGAAAGAATCTTGAAGTTTTACACATGACATAATACACGACATCCGTGTTTACTGAGGAATTGTGATTGCTACTGTGCCACAGAAGCAGAAAAATCATGTGCCAGTCGAAATTTTGCATTTAAATCCAGTCTCATGAATGATAACGCGCGTAAATGATTTTTCATCTTTATGCATTCTGGCATACTACTTTCATCGTAATCTTCGACACTCATCAACGTTAATGCCAACTGAACTTAAGTGTGAAAGCTGCTCTAGTTTGGAATTTTCTTCTTCGCATCTTTCATTTTTTAATAACAAAGGGGTTCATCCATCTTCCATCTTGATAAAAATACATTCTGCTCAGGATCTGTTCCGCACATGGCGTAAAAAATTTAGAGATACAAAAATAAAAATAATAAACGTAAAAAATTAACGGGTATAATTCCTTTATGATCTTTCATTACGAGTTATTAAGGGAAGAAATTCTAAATGACAGCTTGTTTACTACGGTTTTTGCCTTCGCTTTTCATTCGCAGCATTATAACGGTAAACATGATTAATCAAGGACAATCAGCGAAACGTTATTAGACACACGTGTCATGTTGATTCGCAGGCACAGCTATTGCCGTTTTCCTTTCTTGAGATAAGTAACACAGTATGCAGAAACGATGGTACAACGGTTCATGAACGCATCAGATTAGTTACTCATCTGCAAGAACAGAAAATTTCCACGTTTCAAAACAATACTCTGGTCCTACTTAATACCTCTTCAAGCCAATGGTATCTCAATATAAGTAAATTAAACCACGTTCGGACAAACGCAGCGAAAGGTTCTACTAGATCTCTAATCCTTCAACGTCCTTAAATTGGGACGCAAAAATATTTTTCACAATTTTTTCTATTGCGAAAACATAACTTTTACAAAATGTCATCCAAAATTATCACAACTTATGTCAGTATGTAAAATTCCGCTGTAGGTTAAAGCTCGTCTCTGCCGAAAATGGCGCCGGCCTTGTACAAGTTCACTTTCTCAGTGACTCGTTTGCAGCCTGTAGTTGAGTATACAGGGTGCTCCGGAGGCCAATATACCAACATACTGGCTATTTCCCTATAAAACACCAGTTCCATGAAGTTGTATGCTTATTTCAAACTGAATGTAAACACAGCAAATGTCAGGTGTCAAAATGTCAAAATGATTCTGACAACATTGATATTCTAAAAAAAGGTGATATCAATACTTACTGCCAGTCTTTTTCAGTTTTACCGACTGATGAATCCATTCCTGTTCTCCTAAACGCATCTCGTGCACAAAGTTTCACATGGCTCTTTTCCAAGGGAAGGAAAGGTACGTAAAGCGTAACTAAATTGGATTCGACTACCGTACTTTTTTGCAAGCCACCTAAACTACATATTTCAAGTAAAGAAACAGAAGTCACTATGGGCTACACGTACCGACTTCATTAAAAATGCCCTTCTGGAGTATTGGTTCGAAATCATCATACTTTAACTTGTCCCTTGTTACCCCTTCTTTCCATTTCTGGTGGACAAGCTGCGTAACAGATTTTCCTCCCGAATTGCTTAAAAGGATAAAAATAGCTTTCCTAAAACAATCAAATATGATTTCTTACGTAAGCGTATTCAGGAGAAAATACCGATAGTTAACACCATTTATCCGCTCGTAATAGTCCGCATAGGGTTTAATTACATCTAAAAAGCCATTGGGCATTTTGTCCACTTCATCGAATACAAATAAGGAACGCTCACAATTCAAAACGCCAGTTTCTATCGTGTGCCTTAGTTTTCTCTACAAAGAGTATTCATTTGCTTAGCTAAAAAAGAAACTAATTAAAAGTCCGAAGTTTATTACCACAGTAATGGGGTCATTGTTCGGAAAATCTAACGAACCAATGAAAAAATGGTAGAATGCACTTTTAGTGCCCTCCATGTACAACGATTCGGCGACGAGTTTCGCGACAAGATTTTTCCCGCCACCGGTCCAACCATGAAAGCTTAGAACCAAAGCTTTCGATGGATTTGGATCTCGCAAATGGGCATCAAGTTGCTTCACTAATACTTGCCGCATAATATGTTGGCCGTAAACCGCTTCTTGTAATTTCATATCCAGAATTGAACCTAGAAATAATATAGAAAATCAGTACAAGTTAAATCGGATTTGACACCTGTCTTCGACACAACAAAAGCTTAGTGTACGAGTTGCCTAAACTGGTCGGGAACTAGACGATGCGTCCCAGCCATTTGACATCTAGTGTAGGTTAGGTTTAGATAGGTTAGGTTCAGTTAGCTTCGGTTTTACAGCTGTACACATTAAAAATAACGCAACAAAAATAAGACGGCAAATGGTTGGGACGCATCGTCTCTCGCCCAACTAGTCAATAGCTCTCAGCTATTATTATAACGTTTGGTACATTGTTGGGTGTTGTCATTTGCTTACTGGCATCTGACGTTCTCACGTACGGGGGTCCACAACATTCCGTGAAAGCACATTTGACAGCAAAGCCGGTGTCTTTCACCCATGTCCACAATGGGTTTTCAGCTCCTACTGATGCGAAGAGCAAACAACATAAAAACACTAAATACGGATTACATATCCAGTTTAATTTGTTTTGATTTGGAGTTGAAAAGCGCAGTCTATCCATCTCCTGATTCGCAGTTCCAATGTCCATTTTCAAGTAGTTCTCATTTCAATATTTATACTTACCTTCGTGCATCACCCTATTTTCACTCACTATTCAGTAAATTTCCGGGTTTAGCAAGGCTGCTTCACAACCACAGAACATAGTATGTTCTTATGTTTGCATTAAGAGCGATTTATAGATGAACTTCAAACGAAGGAAAATAAAACAGAGATCGCTAAAAATACAGTTTCGCTGTCATTTATGTAATTGAAAATATTTGGAAGTTTGTTAGATATCTCATAAAATATAGTTTTAACTTTTCTGATAACTATTTTCGAGAAACAATATACACAATTGTGTAACTATATGAACATTTTAATTATTTTGTCCCTTTTGCATTTGAACATCCCGCGCTGCGCGGTACTGGCGAACTCTATGGGCAGGATACAAAGTATGGTAAAGACGGTTTCAGTTTCAAGCAGCACCTAGAAGAGTCCTCCACCTGTTCGCGCTGCTGTTCCGGGTTTCCCCGTTTCCACATACCGTTGCATAGTTCTCCCCTTGCTACACCTTTACTCCTCTACGTTTGGTTGACAGTTGCTTGGGTTTGGGTTGATTACACTTTTCATGCGTGTTCCACAACAAGTGACTAAATTGAGGTTCTTTGAGTTTGTGCCTTGTGACTTATGTGTGATTTATAATTGGAAAAATGAATTTATCCATACCTTATCGGTAAGTAAACCTTGTTTTTGTTCTTTCAATGCTTAATAAGTTAAACAAACGAAAGTTGATCAAGTGGGTGTAGGTCAACTCTTGGATGGCGTCTTTCCACTTTTAAACTATTCTCTATGCTCGTAAGCTTTTTTAATAGCTTGTGTATAGGACAGGTAAAACGTAGCTACTAAAATTGGTTTGAATCCCAAGTCAAACAGCGTATTTCTTGGCTAAATTTACCAATTTCGTCACGGCTTAGTCATGTTTGTGTTTTCTAACCGCTGTAAGGTAAACGGGACTTGAGTAGTAGGCGTGTAATCCAGAATATGTTTAAACCGTTTCTGTCGTTTTGGTTTTCTCTGATAAGACTGACGTTTATTATCAAACTGACAAGTTGGATTTCTATGTTAACGTAGTCCAGGTCTTGAAATATTAAACGTTTCTACTGGATACGTTTTATTTATAACGAAAAAAACGCTTGGTTGGGCTGAATTGCCTCACCGGTGTCCTGTGTCTGGTTTGCAGTTCAAATGGTAATTTAATCGCAGCTAAATTAAACGCCCGGGCAACGCAGGGTGTAGAACTTTTTATGCCCACATTCTCAAATCTCAAGCCCTTCAACTATTAAAACTTCTCTTTCACCACCTTGTTCTGAATAACGAAGGAAGGGTGTTGGATGCCAAACGCCCAGGAAGTGTTAAAAACGTCTCTACAACCCACGCACCGTAAAACTTAATTAGATTACCTCACTAATACGCTTATACGCCAAAAACTTTCTTCTGCTTCAACGTAAAACAATGTTCCGCTTCAAAGTGAATACTTTCTAAGACATGGAACGTAGTCGTCTTGCGGTTTTAGAAGCGAGATCCTTCCAAGTATGCAAAAGGAACCGTAGATTCAACCACAACCTCCAGTAAAATGCCTTCTCTACGGTCAAGCTGAAGCGACGGCTCAGTCTGATTCTAAGTTAATCATTAAAAATATTCTTAAGTTAATCATTGGAAAGATTCTTAAGCTAAGTCCTAAAAGAGCTAATTCCAAAAGTCCACATATGTAAAATTGCATAGTTCCGTTCCGTGATCGTAATTCCATTGAATTACATATTCTCCAAACCTGTGCTAGAGAACGTGTTAAAAAACATCCTCACATGTACCTTTAAAAAACGAAGTAATTTATTGTACGTAGATCTTAGTTATTGTTGGATTATATTTTGGTTAAAGTAGGGCAATAGTAAAGGAACCTACTCGCTTTTTTAAAATACACATAAATGTTTAGCATTCGCGAACGCATTGTTTAAAATAAAGATTTTATGGTGGTTCTTCTGAACGTATCAATACATATGACCAGAGTATAGTCAGCGTTGCAGTTTGGGATTTACTTATCCACGTGATATGACCCTAATTATTTATTAATTAGGCGTAGTCAGATTGTCAGTTCATTTTGCCTTTACTAAGTTTTTATTAGCACACTCGAGAAGTTTTGCGGTCGTACTGTAGCCAATTTGCTAATCCAGTTCAAATGACCTGAAAGTAGCCTCGCTTGCTTTGCTGTTAAAAATTAGGTACTTTCTGTTATACCTCCTGCAGTTCCCTTTCGTCCCAACCCAAACCAATTTAACGAAACCGAAAGCTACTAATCCCAACTTACTTTTTTAACATATTTAACAAAGGCTGTGTGTATAGATCTTGGGAAGGTTAATATTAGTTTAAAATAGATTTATTTAATATTTTAGTGCAGTTTTTTACCTCGTAAAAATGTATTGAACCGGTAAAAGGAGAATGTGTTCATTAATGGGTAAATGAGAACAAATCAAGGAGGGAAGGGGGTATTTTAGAAAATTGCACAAAATTAGTAGTTTCTGTTTCAGAGGATACATTTTGCATGAAGACGACGTTCAATTGGTAATATAGTAAGGGTTCATTTACTAATGAAATATGCAAATTGCTTTGAAATAGCTCCTGTCACGAACACGGGAATTTCTGATGATATGAAGGATAATTATGGGCGTCCCGCAACATTTTAACAGATTTCATCTTGGCAAGGTGGTAGCTTATAACTATTGATCAGCACTCACGAAAGGCCACATTTCATTTCTTTTTCCATTAAGGAGCCGCCACCCTTCACCCTGGCCTTTGTTTGTACGGACTCGAAATTAAGGTTTTGCGTGGTTCTGAATTACGCATACATGAACGGAAGCAAAACCGACAAAGCGGAGTTTGCGAGCAACTTAATTGTCTGTTCTGGAACACGTATGAAAACATATTGGAAACAAAGTGTCGCTTGGCACTTTGGTGTCCGAATGAAGTGTCCTGTGCTTGCAGCTTTTAAAGAAACAAATAGGAGCTGCAAATTATGTAATTGAAAATCGAACACGAAGGGTATTTATTAAAGAAGGAGTGTTCTGCTGGAAAGGGCTACTATCAGATAAGAGAGGCTATCAGCTTACGGGGTGAATCTACCTGGAGTAATTTCCTTTTAGGTTATTGCCTGCACCTGTTCGTGTCTAGCCCCACGGAATTTAGCTCACTTTAACAATGACCGTACCTAACAATGCTATTACGAAAGAATGAAATGCGAAGACAGTAAAGTGTGACTTTCTCAAATCAAGTTTGGTGACTCGTCGACTGTTATACATATTTTAGAGTATGTGATACAGCAGGTATAAAAATAATGAAATGGTACTATTCAGAGAAGCATTGTAAAAGTCAGAGGACACTGCGTTTTGTGTTCCATCCTTACGCACTCTATTGTATGATAACTTAAGTTTTTCGTTCACGGTTTCCTTTTTTGTAGTATTACCAGTTCCGTAACTGAATACGAGGAATTTTTTGGTAATTCTTTGTTTATTAATGGTTCATAAAAAGAACTCGTTGCTTCTATGTGCTGTATAAAAGTAAGTCTTTCCGTAGAAATGGTTGTAGCCTAAGTCAAGGTAATAAAAGAAGTTCTGGTTTATGTTGAGGAAGGGCTTGATTAATCAATATATCGGGGAGGGCTCCTTTTTGCGTTCCCTTATCACAAGATGTATGTTTTATGTTCCAGGTAGGCGAGTGGCTCTTATTCTCCCCTCCTACCCTCGTCGCTGTAAAAGCTATTTTGAACAAACCCCGTCGTGTATGGTAGTGCCTTTGCGACTTATTTGATCTGCCGTCCAAGTTCCAGTGTTGTGGCTGACCTGCCTTTGTGTTCGGCGCCTTAACCAGCGATGGAAAGTGAAGAAGCCCGTAAAATCCGCGATTGCGAAGCCTTAAAGCAAATTATCGCCCAATGGAATGCAAATCGACTTGACTTATTCACCCTCTCAGAACCGAATCAAGTAACCTTTATACGTCCGTCAACTTTCGAAGCTTATTTATTTTGGGGTTGCCACTTCTAGGATTTGGAGTTCCATGGCGTTATGCGGTTCTATTTCCAAGATTCGGGCCAAAAGATAGCAACAAAATGCGTTCGCGTCTCTTCGACGGCTTCCACTCAAGCCGTTGTCGAAACTTTAATAGAAAAATTTCGCCCAGATATGAAAATGCTTTACGTTCCGGAGTATGCCCTTTACGAAATACATCCCAATGGAGGTAAAAAGAAAGGCGATTGTATAAAGTTGCAAGATTCTCAAATGGCATTGCTTTCATGCAATTTCAGAGGAACGGAGACTCAGCCCAGATGAAAAACCTTTGCTAGTGCAGCTGAATTGGCATAAAGATGACCGCGAAGGACGCTTCTTGCTGCGCAGAATGGACGAAAAAAGCACTGTAAAACATGATACATTAGAAAGAGGGGAACATTGTTGACGTGATCTGAAAATTTTTTGACTTCTAGCTTCCAGCGTTACAACCACCGGAAGAGAGTAGTTTTCGCCGAAAGTTATCGAAGCGTGAAAAGAGACAGGTCAAGAAGCAGGAACGGTTACGGAGAATGCGTTCTGGGTCGGGCACCCATGACGAAAATGACGTCAGTGTGGCAGAAAAACTGTATACAGGCAAGTTAAAGTTAATTTTTCATATTCGTGCATTGCGTGCATTCCCAAACGAGGCGTCACACTCTTCCCGTAGTGGTCGGAGTAACGTCTTCACCCAACAAGGCGCGTAGTAAACCCCTGCAGGGTGTCAACGCAGTAAATAATATATATGAACTTAGTAAAGAAGCTAGCGCGTGCTTACGCTAAGGCGAAAACGATGTTTTTGAAATTGGACATGTCAGAGTGTTTCGTGAATAAATTAGACGGAAAGGCTCATTGAATTCACATTGTAGAGTTACCTGAGACGAGTTTCACGCGTTCAATTTCCAATCCCGAAGCTGTTATGCGACGTCGTCGTCAGCAAAAACTGGAGAAAAAGTTGCAAGCTTTTAGGAGCAAAGACGGTGGACCCGATACGGGTGGAACTTTAAAAATTTACGGCGAATCCCTGTGTAAAGATGTGCCTTATAAAACTTTACTTTTGTCCGTCCGCGATAATGCAGCCTTCGTTGTACGAGAAATGCTCGATAAATATGGATTGCTAAGAGAAGACCCCCAAAATTACTGCTTAGTTCAGGTGCGTAGTTCAACGTAGTCCTTGTTTTCTCTTAGTTGGCTTTCATACTAGTTCACTTCTTTTATTTTGTAGTTTGACGATCTTTGTTCTCATTTTCACCGTGTCTTCTCGTTGAGTTATATTTAGTTGTTAATTTATCGCATTCTATTTAAAATAATACATTTATACGTCCGTATAATAATCTCTGTTTCTTTGCTATCGCTTCGTCTGTCTTTCATTTGATTTATCTCTTTGTTGTACTTGCTTTTACTTTTTTTCCTGATTTTACTGTAGATAAAGCCTCTTTATTCTGTTTTTGGGTTCTTTTTTCTATTTGTTTTATTTTTAGGTCATGGCAACTAATGGATCCGAAAGCCCAGATAAATTTTCAGGAGACCGAGAGGACATATTAGATGACGATGAGTGCCCTCTTTCTATACTGATGAACCATCCTCCATCCCAAGGTAATCCGCCTAATGAGCTAATGTGCCTTTGCTCTTATCTTTCCTTTGAACTTTTAAACGAGTTAAACTAGTGCAGATTTTGTATCTCTTGATCACTAGTGGGCGGAAACTTCCATAACTTATCCTCATTTAGGTTATGAGGCATTTCATGCTGCATTTACCAGATGTCGGTAGGCATTTGTGAATTCGTTTTTGCGATGGAACACTGTAAACACGAGTTTTAGCCTCTTCCTTTACAGAAGATTCCGGCACGTTTGGGTTGTTATCCGAAGGAAACGCGATTTAATGGGCTTATGTTGCGTTCGTGTTGTGGGGGGATTGCTCAACCCTAACGAGTATACTTGAGAAGGGTTAAGTCCGTTGTAAAGACAACAATCTACGTTGCTAGGCAACGCCGTTGAATAGCGCAAAGCAAGGAAAGGGCAGAAGCATTCAGAAAAGCGCGCGAGAACCCTCCTAGGCAAGTTACCTTTGCGCTCAGAGATTCACTCAGTTGCACCTGCAATCTAGTCCGCCCCGGGATGGCTGGTACGCTTAGAAAGCCATGATTGGCATGTGGTCCTTCAGTACGCATCGGTCACGGAATCGAACCGAAGTGGAGGTTTTGTTGGGTGGGTTACCTGAAGAAGGGAGGACGGGGGAGTTGAAACGCGAGAAAATATGTGTATAATTGAGAAGTGACGGGGAAGCTACCATTCGTTGAAGCAAATTGGGTGAAGGGAGGGAGGGGGGTGAAGGGCTAGTTAAAGAAGTATTGATTTATGACATAGGCTTTCGTAACGATTTACCACCAGCATCTCCTGTGAAAATGTCGTGGAACTCGTTCGCTAGCGTTCTCTCTTAACGGTTGCCGTGCTAATTTATCGCACATTTAATTAACAGGTCCGCTGATGTTTCACGTGCGAAGACGCCCGGCCGAACACGCGTCTCGGCGGCGGAAGAAAAAACCCGGCACGGGGACGGGCAGTGGAACCAGTTCAAGAAATGGAATGGAAAATGAATCGAATATAGATTCGGCAGAGCGGTTACCGTACTTGCTTGAGTTGAACCTAGGTAATGGATTATTCATTATTTTTTCTTTCTTTCTTTCTTTTTTTTCCGGTGCGGCTTCTTGTTCAGTTTTGTATCGCTTTTGGTAATAAATGTGATTTAGATGGGTCCGAGGTACGACAGACGCAAGCCCAACGCTATCTCTTGCAGCCTAATGTGACGGAGGTGGGGTCGGACCGGTCCATGCAAGGACAATCGCTTACTTTGTTTGGGGCTGACATCCAAGCGCGTCATTGTGTGATTGCCCATACGGAAGGCATCGTTACGTTAACACCCTGCAGCCGGCAAGCGGATACTTACGTTAATGGACAGCGGATCTACGAAACGACTATACTCCACGTGCGTATTTCATAACAATTTCAGTGGACTTTCTTACTTGGATGATTCTCGAGGACAAGACAATTCGTATGCTGACGAAAGTGTTCCTTAGTAGCGAGAGATAAATTAAATTGAAACCTATTGGGATGACACCTTGTCGTAAAGCTTTACAGCTGCCAGGTCTTGGAAATTGCTAACGTGAGAAAAATGTGGCTGATATTTCTCGCTTTTTTTCGGTGAATCCAAACGGTCGATACCAATAACAGGCAGACTTTTGAACACCTCCTGTAACGAAGGTTTCTGAGACAGTCTTGAAAGTCGTGTAGCACATGTATCAATTTGTATTCATTAGTAGATAGATCTATGGGGCCAGATTTGCTGAAGTCGTATTCCGATTCTGAAGTCGACTCCTCGCGTAGCTTTAAAGTAGTGTTGACCGAAAAATAAAAATATACAGTATTGAAAGAAAAATGGAGAAGAAAAAAAGAAAGAGTTGATCCATTTAAGTCAGTCCACAGGGTTTCGATTGGCTTTTGACCAAACTGCATCCTCATTCCGTGTTGTAACTTTTATTGTAACTTGGCATTTTGTACCTGTTTACCATATTTTCTCATTTTTAGTTTAAATGTCATAAAAGTGACTGTTTGTTTACTGATCGGTGTTTGGTTTGTTTTCGGTGTAGCATGGAAGCGTCGTTAGATTTGGTCGGAGTCATAACTTCCGGTTCGTCGATCCAAACCAAGAAGAGCGAGTCCGAACGCGCTACGACTCGGGAAGTGTTTCGAATCGACCGACAGATCTTGCTCTTGAACGGTATATTAACTTTTGCGTATTGGAAACTCCGCTCAGTACTTATTATTCGGGGCATGGCATGTGAGGCATAAATGCACGATTCCCTCTTTTCTATGCATGATTTCCCTGCGGGGGCAACCTTTGGACTTGTAATAGGTGGAAGCGAATTTCCTTACAAACTAACCAACTTCAAGGCACCGGTCGCCGAACGCCCAAACCCCGCCCCTATTCGGAGTATAACCTCAGGTTGATTTTCTAACTAATCTTTCTCGCTTTGTGTCTCCGTTTCTTTGGTATAAACGACTTACGTAGTTAGTACTTGTATTGACGTATCGTTCGTCTGTCTTAAGGTAAAACTCTTATGTTATAGATCAGCCAACTATGAGCGACAAGTGGCCCGAGGAACGGATCCCATACTCCCAGCGGTGTTAGAACTTCCGGAAGAGACGGAAGATGGATTCCTGCACGCGTTGATACCGGGATTGGACACCCGCGGCACTCAGTTTAAACTAGCGCCTACTTACGCCATTTACTTAGCCGCGCGACATCGCGCGTCAACCCATTTCCGGCCAGAATTGACACCTTTAGAAAGGGCACACCGCTTAACCTTACTTTTGGGCCGCGTGGGGGCCATGATCCAAGCCGTCGTTCAAGAACGCTATTCAGATCCCAGTTCTTTGGCGTTTTGGATGGCGAATGCGTCAGAGTTGCTGCACTTTTTGAAGTGTGACCGCCATATCTGCGCTTTCTCTTTAGACGGACAGGATTTGCTAGCAGAAGCGGTTGAACAAGCCTTCCGCAGCTTGTCTAACGCCCTTCAAGCTGAATTGTTGCAAGCCACGCCTGCTATGGTTAGCGAGAAGGAAGAAGGACCGGATGACGAAGCTGCCACTGCGCCGGTAATTTAATGCTGCAGCAGGGGTCTATAGACGATTGATAGAGAATGAAATCGAAATATTTCAAAATTAGTTGATATTCTATGATCTCTTCTCTCTGTCTAGGTATTGTCTGTTTTAACGTCCTGTATGGGACTGCTAAGACGCTGTCGCCTGAATGCAGCTTTAACGATTCAACTCTTTTCGCAATTGTTTCACTCTCTCAACGCTCACATTTTCAACCGACTCCTAGGAGTGGAACGAGTGGGAGGAGGACATTTGGGAATCGGCGGAGGGCCGAACGTGAATATGTGCTCCCGAGCCTGGGGTGCACGCTTGGGAAGACGTTTGCACAGACTGGAGTTATGGGCAGAGCGACAAGGATTAGAGTTAGCTGCCGATTGTCACCTGGCGCGATTAGTTCAAGCAACGCATTTATTACAGGTTGGTGGATAAATGTATCGGATTGGTTCGATTCGTTTTACAAATTTAGACAGAGTTTATTCATTGCAATTCATTGTGTGGTTATCTAGGCACCCAAGGCAAATGGCGACGAATTATCTGCAGTGGTTTCTGCGTGTTTTAAGCTAAATTCCTTGCAATTGCGGGCAATACTTGAGCGTTACCGGCCAGCGTCGGATGAGTCACCAATTCCCCAGCACCTTGTCGATGCCGTTGTACGGGTAAAAAAAATCTTGAGAGGCAAGTAGCACTTAGGGTTCATGTTTGTCTTTGGATTTGAAGGTGGCCGAGAGCACAGCAGACGAATTGGCACTAGCAGATGGAAGGGAAATTCGTTTAGAAGAAGACACGTACTTGGCGGTGCCTTTCTTGTTGCCAGATGACGGATATTCGTGTGACGTCATGCGTGGTTTGCCACCTGGTCTTACAGAGACTTTGGCTCCCCTACAGCACGCTGGCTTGTGTCGACTTACACCTCAACCAACCTCTTCGGGATTCTGGACGATTTACATGGGCGAGGCTGCTTTGTCACCTCAAGTAAGAAAGGGCTTGTGCCCTTTTGAGGCTCAGTACTTCTTTGTAGCTATAAAAGCAGTTATAATTAATGCTGTAATTTTGTACCTGTCTAGCCTCAGATGCGCAGTCCGAGTGCTATGAGTGGTCGAGCGCCGCCGACCGAACCTGAAGTAAAAGTTTTGCAATTGCGGAAGACTTCAGAATCCATGGGATTGAGCATCGTAGCAGCCCGAGTAAGTGGTGTTATCATAATTTACGCGTTTACCATTATTTGCACTCTTTAAAGATACGGGTGATTTGCTGTGCATTTTATTTATTATTATTTTGATTCTTTGCCTTTTGGAGTCCACGTAACGTATTTTTTACATACAAAGTTTAAATCTTTTCATTGCATTTTAATTATCAAACATTGATCAAATATTTTAATTGCGTTGTTACAACATTTTATTGTCAGTTTTTTTTTAGTTTACTGCAATATTTTTTAAAAATATCTTTTTATTATCTGTTACATGTGTTAAGTTATTATAATCTGGTTTTAAGATAGTAATTGTCGGCTCCTCCGGGGAGAATTTTTTTGCTGATGCTACACTTTTGCAAATCATAATTTTTTTTTGGTTCAAATGTTTCAATTCTTCTTCTAGGGAACTGGCCAAGATCGGTTGGGAATTTACATAAAATCTGTCGTGAAAGGCGGTTCGGCTGATATGGTAAATAACAGAAGCATTATTTTGCTTGTGGATTTAATTAATTCGAAAACTGTCCAGGATGGTCGTCTTCAAGCGGGTGATCAGCTGCTTTCGGTAGATGGGCAAAGCTTGATTGGCATTACTCAAGACAAGTAAATGATTATCTTGACATCTCAATTGAACAGTTTTGAAAATGGAACGCATACATAAAATAATACTCAACTTAAAGACAAATTATATGTGTTCATTTTCTTGAGCCAACGTGAAAAATCATACCTTGTCTAATTTGTTAACAGAGCGGCAGAGATTATGATGCGAACCGGACCAGTTGTGTGTTTAGAAGTTGCTAAGCAAGGAGCCATGTTTCACGGACTAGCGACGTTACTCCAGCAACCGTCACCCACATCATCTAGAGGTAACCAAGCTAACACAATTTACTGTTGCACGAAAAGAAAAAATAGCTTCGGCTTCAGTGCATTTCGAACCTAATGTACTAGCACAGATTTGGCCATATGCATGTTTGTTCCGTACCGCTTGCTTTAACAAGTTACTTGTGTTCGTAGCGTCTTTGCCGAAATCACGTCCTAAATCTGAAGATATGAGTTCGCTTGCGAGTCCCCACATGGATACTGATAGACGAGGGTATCAGGAACGGTTGGTCGACTGGGACCGGCCTCCCAAAGAAAATCATCCCCCCATCACCCATCCTCATCCTGCACCTTTAGATGATACTAGTGCGTCCTTTTCTAATCCCAATCTAAATGTAGATCATCCAGGTAAGTTTCCCCATTCGGCTTTTGTGTTTTCGTAATCACTTATGTTGCCATTGAAGCTCTGTTACTCTTCAGTATCTAACCAACTGCATTTCTTACTGTCCAGGCTATCCCGGTTATGGCGCTCGTCGCATGAGTGAACGAGACGTATTGCCTATGAATCGAATGCAAAATTCCAAGTCCGTCCCAGCTTTAAATAGTAAGTTGACTTATAATAAGCTTGGGTTGTAATGACTAAACGAAACTTACTTGTGATTAATATAAATACTTGCACCTGTAGGTGAAATACCGACAGGTCCTATGCCCTTGGGCGATCGTGTCTCGCCAGGTGGATCGGCCGGATCAGGATCGGCCACTTTAGGACCACCTCAGCAGCGTGCGCTTTCGAGTCAGTACTTGGCGCCAGGGCAGCAGTCGCGACCGGTGGTTCCCAACACTCAAAATCCACATTACGACCCGCCGACCGTGCCTAATCACGGATTGTACAGCTTTGGGTCCCAACAGACGCTACCCATTGTGCCTAATGTGGCCCATAGTCGCTCGCGTTCTGTTCAAAACTTGACAGATGGCAGAGGTGGGTCTTTGCGGGGTCGTAATCCATCGGGCCCTGAAGAAGATCGGCAGTACCAAAATGTGGTTGTGTATCCATCCTCGCAACCCGAAGCGGGACCGTACGGAGAAGACAAGTAAAGATGTCAACTTTGTTTACATGCTGCTTTCGTATTTTCCCAGCTTAGTATTCAGCATTTGATTCATTCTACTAATTTCTTCTAGGGCAATGCGTCAACCAAGAATGATGCAACCGTTGTATCAAGGCCAACCGAATAACATGGCACCTCCCATGCAAGCACGCGCTTCTTCAATGCAACAGGTAAGTTCTAATATTTCGTCGGGTTTCAGGCGTTATTCACTAATGATAGGTGAATTGATAATGACTGGAGTTCATTCAGAAAAATTCAGTAGATTGTGGAAACTTATTGTAGTTATCTAGTAATATATTGAGTAATGTTACGGAATGTTATCAGGCTCCCATGCGTGGACCAATGCCAGCGCCAGGGCCTTACAATCCCCAACAACAGCCTGTCCGACCACCTGGATCATTGCAGCACCAGACGTATAGCCCGCGCCCGCCTCCTCCTGGAAACGCCTCCATGAACACACCTGTTAGACAGCATTTTATTTCTTACTCTAGGTGATAGTAATATTTCTAATGAAATTGTGAACTTTTAGGAGAAGCAGTTCAACCGCCATCTTTTGGCCGGTAGTGAGAGCATGACTTCCGATTCACCACCACCTCCTCCCCCTCCCACCTCGACCCATCCTCTCTACAGTGCCCGACCAGTGACCACCGCATCTTCGCAAGCGGATTTGCGCCAAAGTCGAGAATTGCTCCGAGCTATGCCGGTTCAACTGAGTGCGACCAATCCGTGGGACCGTGAAGAAAAGGAAATGGTAACATACGAGAAAAATGTAGGATTGCAGCTAATTTGGTAACTTCCTAGGAACAGAAACGAAGAAAAGAGGTTGTGCGCCAATGGATGGACGACCAGATTGCAGAACTGGAAACGATGCCGAATAGGAATCCTCGCCAAGAGGAGCAGCTGCGCACGTTGCGTTTGGAAAGAGAGTTTCAACGTCGCGCTGAGGAGATGGCTAGCCGCGGTGAAGATGAAGAGGAGAATGAGGAGGAGGAAGGAGTGACTGATCCTCGAGGCATGATGCGGTTAGTTCAAGAAGATATGGAAAGGGCGAGAAAGTGGAGGATGGAACGAGAACAGCAAACCTTAGCCAAAATGCCAAACGTACCGTCCCAAACGCAGATGCCTGTGGCAACCCAACAGCCGATGCAGCACATGCACACTCAACAGGTAGAGCTCGATCAATAAGTAGTTGCTTATTTGAATTATGAGTTTGTGTCTGAATAGCAACAGGAGATTCGGTCCTCTAATGGAACCATGACTATGACCCAGAGTTATATAACGCAGTCAAAGCCGGTGATGAACCCCAACCAAAGTCTGCAGCATGATGAAGATCGTCAAAGAAAAATTGATGCTTTCCATCAGAAACAACGCGAGTTGGAAGCTACACAGCAAGCTGAAGAGCGCATTTTGAGAGAAGCGCAGCGTAGAAAGGTTATTATTGTTTAAATTAGCTAAAGAATACAGGCGAACGTTGGAGTTTATTTATGTTCACTTTAGGAAGAGGAAGTGAGAGCCAGCCAACAGAGCAGCTTCTCTTATGGAAGCGGACCAAACCAGAGATTAGATTCTTTAGTAAAGCGTGAGTCTTCTGTACCGCAAGGTGATTACGGTGGCCAACATACGTACCAACCACCAGCTCCGCCCCCACCTGCTCATGTAACTTCTCCGCCTCCTCAACCGCCCCCTGCCAGCAAACGCGTTTCTTTCCATGACCAGCCTAAAACTCAAATGGGTCGAACCCAAATAGGCTACGACGCCAACGCGAATCAGGAGAAAGTCATTGAAGACCCTGATGCAAGTTTCAGCCTTACTTCATTTGTGTAGTGGATTCATTGTATGTTTTGGGCAGGTTTTTATCAATGAAGCGGAGCATTTGCTAAGCACCCCAAAGAATGACACGGTTTTGTTGACCGGAAGCACTCCTGGTGTAATTGGCGCTCAGGAGGTTTATAAGTAAGCGTTTTAGTCGATAATTGTTTTCCTTTATTACGGAGGACGAGAGCTAAAAAGAACCATTTGACAAAGGGATCCAAGATTACGTCGGTTAGCAGAGCAAGAACAGCAGCAAAAGTCTTCCAACCGGCCAGGTGGACCCGAGAAAATGTCATTTAAGGAGAAGATGAAAATGTTTGCGTTGGAAAGTGGTGAAGCCGGCTCCCCAAAGGATAAAGTAACGATATCTCGAGCTCAGAGAGAAATTGATAACAGACGGCAGCTGGTAAACGCAGAGACATTAAACCAATAATTTTCTTTCTTGTCCAGAAACGGGCATCAAATTCTTAATAATTCCCCTGTAGGTGAAAGTAAAAGATTTTAGCAGTATGGTAGTCATATTTTGCAATCTATGGAGTATTTGCGTTTTTTATTTTTATTTTGGGCTTCTGTATTTAGTTAGGTTTTTATTGTTTGGGGATACGTCCCGCAAATGTTGGTCAGAAATGATGCCCATGAAAAGTAGCTTTCTTTAGTTTCGGAGATATTACAGTTGTTATTCTACTATGCTTTACGGCGGTCCTTTTTTGACCGTTTGTGTTGCTTTTTCCGTGTTTGTGGTTTTCAAGGGACTCGAATATGTAAAAAATCCAAGAAGACGTGCTAATATGGAACAAATACGTGCGATATACATTGGATTTTCGAACAAGTTATTTGAATGTACTAGCGAGGTTTTATTTTAACAGACATGATAAATGCTGAATACAAAACAATAGAACACGTAAACTAAGCATTTGCGTTTCGTGGCCAATTGAATGACTATAAATTGAAACGAGAGCATCTAATTTTTAAAGTCTTATTACGTAGTAGGCAGATGATTGTATCGAATTCTGCTGTTGTGTTGCAGCTGACATGTGATGGTGAATGGTAGAATGAACGCTCGCCGTTTCGTCGGCTCTGTCGTGAATTCAATTCGGTTGTATCTACTTATTAGTTACCTGTATTTTTTTCTGTTTTTACGTAAAGGATAGCTATTTAAATTGACAGATTTTAGTGTTAGCGGTTACCTCTTAACTGATCTATAGAGGGCAGTATACCGAAATCATTATGTATTAATAAAATGTGTGTATTCCTCGTACTTCCCTTCGTGCAGCTTTTAATGTCTCGCTGGATTAGCATAATTTTTTACATTCTTTCAATTCTTTTGAAACTTGTTTCTTTCTTTTGTTCTTCGGAGCGCCAATTTGGATCCGAAGATTACTGTGTTAAGCGTTAGCATCCTTACTGTCCCAAGTTTTAGTTAAAGGTTTTCCTCCGATTTTTTTTCACTTTTTAAAGCGTTCTGTCCAGAATCTGCGTTAATTGAACACGAAACACCTCGAAAATACTTTTGCTAAAACCCCGAAAATTGTACACAAAATTCTGATTTTTAGAAACCTATTTTTGCTGTATTTTGTGGTATTTTTCAATAAACTTCCATTCCAAAAAATCATATTTTTTGAATTTCCCGCAAAAATAGCGGCCTCCCTCCAAAAATCCTATCTTCCATTGGTTGAATTTCGAAAAAATGGGCGTGGTCATGTTTTCGAGCTGGGAACGCTTTTTCCGGGTTATTTTCCATAAGAAATAATGTTGAGCAAAGGGGTACCTTCAGAAATCGTGAAAAACTGGAACTCCGCCTTTCTTCCCGTCCTTGCTCCTCCTAGCTGGTCCCTATCCCTCGTTTAAACTTCAGTGAGAAATTCAGCGTAAGTATAATCGCTCCAGTATCCAATGTATTAAATCTGCTTGTGTAGAACCCTTGCAGCCAAAGAGCTACGATCACGCCGTAGTTAAAAGATAATTATAATAATAATAATGAGAAGAAAATAATCGCTACAGTAAAAGACGATAACCGAATGAAGCCAATGCACAGAGGCTTTAAGCCAGGTATGTATTTTCCCCCCTTGCTTTTTTTAGGCATGGAATTTTCCCCCCTTGCTTTTTTAAGGCATGGAATTTTCTCCTTGCGCTACTTAACATGTATGTGACATTCGCGGCATTATATGTATTTTTTTCGGGATAGGGTCAAAACGATCTGCACACCTCCCAAACTAAACTGGTACGTGAGGTTTAGCACCACCAACCGATAGTATAAGCTGGGCAGTCCTTCAGGACTTGCCCAGTTAACAACATCCCCGGAAAGAATTACCGAAGGCAAATGAGCCAGAGAAATTGTGTGTGGGGTTACAAGTCCACAATTACGAGTATCTGCAAACCAGAGCGTCTTCAGAACGAAAGGGTTGGACGGAGTGTTGTTTATGAGCACGGTAAGGTCACAGAAAAAAATCGCGCTTAGAGACGACTATTTTTGCCGCTTCATCGGCCTGACAGCGAAAAAAGGCTAAAGCAGAAAGTGTAGATTATACGCTTGAATAATGGTGGCAAAAGAGAAGGTATTTCTAGTCGATTTATAAAACACAGTGCGGAATAATACCAGCACAATCAGTCGGTTCCAGTAAATTACGCCTTTCACTCGGAATCAGAAATCTCAACCGAAAGTGGCAATCGCGATGATATAAAAAGGGACGCAAGAGCAACTAAGAGACATCACTCCCGCAGTTGACAAGTCTCAGTCTTAAGGTTCAAAAATATTAAGAAAATGAAGGTAAGGCAAGAAAACGAATTGAGCTTTTGATAAGTTTCAATTTTACTTTTTTAATTCCGTAGGTCGCCTTCTTATTCAGCGCACTGTTGGTGTATGCCGCTGCAAGCGGTTACGGTGCTGGTAGCCATAACGGAGGGGGCGGACACGACGACAGCCACAACTTTTATGTAATAACTACAATCAGATTCTTTGTCAAATCACTTGGTGTAGTTAAAATCACTTACTTTTTGCAACACTTAACAGGCACCAGCATCGTATAATTTCGGATACGACGTTTCCGATCAGAAATCTTACGTAAACATGGGCCATAATGAAAACAGGAACGGCGATTCTACTAAAGGTACTTTAACCAAACTATTTTCGAACTCTTGGTTTACTAGTCACTTTTCTAGGCGCTTACTACGTTCACTTGCCCGACGGACGCTTGCAGAAAACTGAGTATTTTGTATCTGGGAAGTCTGGTTTTGTACCGAAAGTGTCCTACCAAGAAACTGGCGCTGTGTACGGTAGTGCCGGTGCTGGATCCGGCGGCGGCTATGGTGGGGGTCACGGTGGTTCTTCTGGCAAAGGATATTAGATGCAAAGGTGCCTTTCACACTTTATACACGGAAACTTGCCGGACGAGTTCCTATTTCACGTAGGGACAAGAAAAAAATGTGTCGAATAGATGGCAGAGTACACATCCCGTTTTCGTCCATTCTGATGCAAGATTCAACTACTGAATTCTACGTAACTTATCGACAAAAATACACGCATACAAAATAACTGTTGAAGTTCGCATATCCCTGACGTTTAATAAAAGACAATACTAATACTTATGATTGATACATAATAACTAACATTATTATTTAATAATATTAATAATTGATTAATAATAAGAACAAATAGACATGGCATTCCCAGCTGATTCAAATATCATACGAAAATGCCGAGACCTCCACATAAGAAGACCTTGAAATTGAGACTCGCACGATGCTGAACAGACCAAAACTAATCCAGTCGTAATAGGGACGTTGTGTACGATAAAGGAAGATTTTGACCAAACCCTAAAGATCCTCCCGGGCCATCCTCCAGCCAGCGAATTGCTAAAAAAAAGCCCTAGTGGGTACTTCACGCATTCTTCAAAAAATGCATGAGCAAACCTCTTAAATCTCTTGCTAAGATTTGGGTTTACTAAAAATTACACACATGAGAACAAATAAATAAAACAATAATAATAATAATAATACGAGTACCAAATCATGTTATTCCAAATATTCCTACTTCAGTCAGTCATATGAATCGAATCTTAGTAACCCTACATACTTAAGAACTGGCTGTATTAAAAGGAAGTGTTAATGTAGCAGCAATGAAAGGAGAGTTTTATCATGTGGTATTTTTTACTCATGTTTGAATTTTCTAAGCTAAAACTTCACAACCGAATGACATGCTTGCGAAAGCCTAAATTGTGATTACCCTGTGCAACCTGATGAGCTTGCTGTTATACTTCTGGAATTTCACGAGATCCACATGCTATTCAAAGAGAGGCCTATCAGCCTGAAAAGTAGTTGTTCGATTTAAGGATTAATCAAAAGTCTGTACAAGTTCTCCTAGTATTTTCAACGAATAAATCACAGAATTGCTTTTAATCATAAATTACCTTACAATTTCTTTAAAATCAAAGAAAATTCTTGTTCTGTTGGACAACGTCCCTTGTTTGAACGAGTGTTCATCCAAAGCCTTCTTTTTTTCTAAACTCGAGTAAATGTGGAAAAAATGCTTCTGTAATGCCGGGATTTTGTATAAACCTGTAGTCTTGGAATTTTCTGCTTGTAAATTACTCAGCTTAAAAAAAAATCCTTGATTTTAGCACGCAGAGGAAAGTTACCTATTTGATTTTAATTCAAATGTTTATTAAGAAAGATTTCAATATTAAAGGCAACTAGCACAAAATTCATGATCATGAATTAAAATTTTTAACGGAACTATATCCCCAAATAACTAAAAGCAATAACTTCAAGGCTGTTGAACTTCGGTCTAAAAACGTCAGGCAAATTCAAGGCATCCGAGATGTCGATAATTACGTAGGTCGCATATGCACATGATATACATGAGACGCCATATGTTCTGTAAATAAAAAAAAGAAATCGCAATTATTTATCAATACTAACGTTGTGCAAGAACTTACGTTGCGTCTCGAAAGTTTTAAGGCAATATTTGCAGGTACGAGTACCAGGGTTCTGAGCAGTTATCTCTACACCAGTTGAGGGTTTCCCTTTCCCATTCGCTACCAGCAACAATCCGTGATTAGGTAATGCACCGACAAGATAAGTAAATTGTCCTTACCTGCTTTAGCTTGATCAGCACGTTCTTCCGCTTCGGCTTCTGCCAGCATTTCATTTGGATGCATTCTTCTCATATGTTTCTTCACGTTAGACGAATACACGGTAGCGTAAGGACACAGGGGGCACTAGGAAAGACATTCCACGATTAGTCTGATGCCTACGCACGGCGTAATTCAAAACTGTCTTACTTTGACAAGTTCACCAGTATGTGACCGCATATGGCTTTGCAACGTCCATTTCTTACGGTAGGAATTCTGACAAATTGTGCACACATGGTGCTTCCGCTCTACCCCTACAAGAACCAGAAAATTCTAATTTGCCCAACTGTCATAATTAAAAAGCTTACTTTGAGTGTGACTTGCCAGGTGTTCTCTGAAATCATCAATATTCGTTAAGGCCATACTACAAATCGAGCACTGAAATATCGAACCTTTTAGCCAATTTTTTTTAAATCTTTATGTTACGTATCAGAACGAAACTTACCACATAAATCTTGTCACCCTTATGCCCTGATTTCTTAGTATGTGTGCTTTCTATATGGCAAATGAAGGCCTCTGCAATACATGAAACGTTTCAGCATCACGACTCCAGGAATTCAAACCGACAGCAAAAATTACCTTGACGACGGAATACAGCTTTGCAGCACGGGCAAAATTGGAATTTGGCTTTGTCCTTAATACTCCCACGTCTGGACAAAACTGGCATTTGCTTCTGGGTTATCTATACAAAAAGTTTTCTACAGTACATTTAATATTTTCGCGTGGCCTACCACGGCACGCCTGTGCGCCACTTGCTATACTGCGACGACTTACAGAAATTTCTGGCTGTTCCTCGGCATTTTCCAAGTCTGGTTTATCTTCGGGCATATCAACGTCATTTGGCTCATCCGATTCATCTTCAGAGCCTTCGTCACTCGCCGAGAGAGATAAGGCTGGCTCACATATGGAATCCGGCAATAAATAATCAGTAACCACGCCTAACCAATGTAGCAATATTTTCATGAGATGTTTTTAACCAACTATAGGCAAGTTACCATCGGAGGACTTTTTCTGTGTAAGGATCACACCGTCTTGAAGAGTATGGTTAATTCCAAACAGTGACGCTGTTTCCAGAAAGGCTGGCAAATTGGACGAGTTGGCAAGAAATATGCTCGAATCCCCCGAATAAAGGAAGTCCACAACCGATTTCACAGCATCGTAGGTAAACCCATCGAGCGTCACCACATGTTCCCGTTCTTGTACCAACAAGTCCTACATCAACAATACAATACACTATTACTATTGTAATTAGTTTTAAAAATGTCTTAAGGCTATGGACGATACTAAACTAAAGTAGTCAACACTAATTCTGAAAGATACAAGAAAATTATGCAGATTACTGCTCTTGGGGAATGAAAAATTCGCTTAAAATATGATCAAAGGACGTACCCTGAACACTGAGCTCGCAGCGGCTAGAACTAGGCTGTGAGCATATACTGGGCGTCCTTCAGCAATTAACGCCACGTCCAGATGCTCCTCATTCTCTAAATTGTCCTGGAACGCAGTCAGGAGAGACGAGCGGTGGCTTTCCCATTTCAAGATGAGACGGTGGTTGCTTTCCGTGGCCATTGTGTTTGCTTTCAAAACTGAGAACGCGCTCTTAGTTCGCCTGGTACCACGATCTAACAGAGAACGCAGAGAATGGTCGTTTTATTTTCTCTTTCCTCTTTCATCCGCCTTTTCCTGTTCCCACCCTTGTCCCCCCACTCATCTACACTCGCCCTAAGGGGTCACGTAGCCTGCGATACAGACAGACCCAGCCGGTAAAGCCAGTATGATCAGGCAAAACCTAGAATGGCTGGATCACCTACCCACACTAAAGAACGCGTGGCGATCACAAAGTAATCCTTTTCCACCTTTTTGTTTGCTCTTGGACTACCAGCCTACACACTCAATTAACTTACCTAAAAATACACGGTAGAAAACTGGAGTTACTTGCCGAATCCACACGAGCACCGATTTACCAGCAACCGTCGTTTCCCAACACAAGAAGTAACGGCCACACCACAGAGCGTACTGTACTAGTCCCTGACGCGCCACTTAGATGGGGTATGCATGCGCTTTCCGCTCTAGGGAGTTGTTATCCAGTAGTACTATCGCCCCGTCGCACTGGCACAACCGGTAGGCACGTAGGCAGAGCCTGGTAAACTTGCCAGCGTGCCAACGCAGACTCAAGGTACGCAACAACAAGTCCCCATAGCGCTGCAGTCCAGTGACGGGAAACAATGACGAAACCAGCGAACTACCTGATACGGGTGGGAGGATACCGGTGAATGAAGATAGCTAGGATTCGTCATTTATCGTATTTTGTTCCATTGTTATCCGTTCTCTACCTGTCTAATGAACAGAAGTACGAATCTCGGTTGAAAGAGCTTTATGGCAAGAAGAAATGTCTTCTTTTTTCTCTTGATTTAATAAAATAGGATGATCTGGGGGAAGTTAAGTGTGTTTGACGAAGACTTGAGATTTTGCGGAGCGTATAGATATCCAAATAAATGACTCATTAGGCAATGTAACCCGTGGTTGTGGAAGTAGAGGGGAACGGCAATTTACTTCGTTTTGACAAACCCAGGGAGTGTGTACTGGAACGAAGGTTTCGAATTGCAACTGCTCGGGTTACCCACAGCCCTGCATTCCTGGAAACAAGTGCATGGAATAACGCGTATCTGCCAAGCTGGCAGAGTAGCAACCTTTCGAGGACTTTGCTTAGAAAATCGTTGTGTCCGTAGTACGATACATTAAATTCGTTACCCCAAATCTATTCACGTAAATTACTCTAGCTTGCAGTGACGAGAGTACTGCCCTTGACGAGGATTATCCTGTGTTGCAGATCATCCTGAACCTGTCCCCTTTTACTTTCTCGTAAGAATGGTTTCTCTGAAATCTGCCTCAGGTAGGCCTTGTTCTACCATCTTCTTGAAGGGTATATTGTACCGCCGTCGGCCGTAAACTATGGACCGCAGATATCCTCTCCGGACTAACGCTACCTACAAGTCTGCGGTGCAGCTGTCTCAAAAGGGAAGGCCTTTCACCCCTGCAACCAGCAGCCCTGGTGAAACCAACAGGGAAATACAGCGGCGGGCCATAATTGAGTGAAAAATCAGAAAGAAAGTGGGTCGGACACAAGTCCCTGGCTCCGACAAATTCGAGCGCCTATATTTACGCGCGTTTTCCAATCCAGGTAAGAAGACTAACTTCTTCGGACAAAGCATTCACTACCTCTTTAGCGGATCCGGAATAACACCGCGGAAAACAGAATGAAAAAAACGCAGGGTATTGGGTTTTGAATCATTTTTGCTGAAAAATTGTACTCTAGGTTTATACTCCAATATTCCGATGAGGAAGTCTAATAGAACCCTTTATAATCTAAAATCCTGCATCCATATCAAAACCGGTATTAGGTGAATACATAGCACAATGGAATATTGTCGTAACCCTTGCTAGTGAACAACTTTAAGCTACAATACGGAAAGTCGTGCTACGCGTGAGTATTGTAAATTAAACGAGTCTGAAGTAACGCGACCATGGGCTTCACTGCGTGCATTTGAGTAATGAAGAGCGTCTAAGTTAGACTAGGATATCTTAACAAAGTACAACTAATTTATGACGCTATTTAACTTCTGGAATATAGCTAATCAGGGCATAGAACCGGTCTGGATCGTCTTTGATTTGGAGCCAAAAGCTGGTTTGAATCTGCAAGAAACGGTCGGACGTGGTCACAGTCGTAACTACTTCAGTAGCGTCAAATCGACGTATTGCTCTGCCCAGCGCAGCTGCTCGAAATATTCAAGGTCTTACAATCCGCATTAAAGACTGTAACGCAAAGATCTCCGCGCATGTTTTTTGTCTTATTACTTATTTGATATTCTTCGTTGCTAAACTAAAGTACGTAAACCACGCATTAAAATGTTTCACTTAACGGGGAAAGAGACATCGGAGTCTAGCAAGGTGCAGAAGTGATCGCTACATGTTGATTTGTCGGTGCCTGTAGCGGTACAACAAAAATGAACTCTTGAGGGCTACATTAAAAACACACTGTACGATAATGTAATGTAAACTGTGTACAGTACATCAGAGATCTTGTACGAAAGAAACCATTGAATTTCATAGTAAAAAATATACTTAACACTTTTATTCCCTCGAAATATCTCTTAATCACTGTCGTCATCGTTGGGACGCGTTGCTGTCAACGGCTTACGACCATCATCTTCACAGCCAAATAAGACATCTTCGTCGCTGTCGTTCACCATGGAAAATGAAGGGTTATCTTTCACGACATTATTTTCTGCAACGAAGAACTCGTTTAGCCTGGTTGAAAGAGACACTTGCAACTTCTTACCGAAAGACGTAGAGGGCATGGGAGCGTAGACGTACGTCATAACGTAGACGTAAAAGTTGACTAAACAGTAACAGGCCATAAATTGCGCCGCACTGTGGTAGTTCGTACTCAAGTCCGTCGCGAAGCCATCTTCCAGGATGCCGATACCGATATCAAAGCGGTTAACCATCAGCAAGGCCATGGTTATCAGGACAATAACAGCCATTGCGGTCATAAACTTCAGTCGCGTGCCTAGCGAATAAGACGTTATTTCTCATCGGTTGTAGACATAGGAAATTTATCCATACTGAAAAAGGGCATGGCTCGCAGTTCTGCGTACGTTCGTAAACCGAGAATGATCAAATACGCCAAATACATGGCACATAGGACAAACAGGAACACAGTAAAGCCCTTTAAGATATGCGAATTAGAACTGAAGTGCTAATGCTGTTTTAATATACGTAGTAATGTGGTGCATCAGTCTGAACATTGTACGTTGGGTCAAACATCTTTCCCTGCTCTTGGTGACCGACGGCCACCACGACCGCTATCCATAGCGTTCCAACAATTAATAATTTGGGGAAGTAGAAAAAGAGCCTTTTTTCCGTCTATCCAACAAGCATAATGAATACTGACGTGACTGTCACTTATAATATATTAGGTACCTGGCGTAACCCGTGGCAAGTGCATAACCAACATAAAAGTACCGAGGAAAGGAACGTCGTTTGGCACATAACAGTAAAGAACTTGGGAAACCAAGATTCCACCAAGAACACCAATGGAAAAAATGGACCTGGGAAGAGTAATACTAATATAGAAGGTTGTTAGGTTTAAAAATAATGCGCGTTACCATTGTAGAGTACGAGAAGTGGAAGCAACACTACTAGCCATTTTTGCTCCATAGACCAATACAGCATAAAATATTTGCGTAGATTATGGAAGTACACACACTAAAATAATACATATTATTATAAATCTTTCATGAACTAGCTGGTATTACCGAGACGATGAACGTCGTTATGAGAAACAGGAACCGAAACCAAATTTCCATCTTGGTAAACGAAGGATTGAAGCTTCGGATCTAATAAAAATAAAATTCATTCAAATAAGCTAGACTTTGTGAAAACACCAAATTACGTGGAAAATAACGTCTTCTATAGTGTATCGTTCGTGGATTGTTTGCAATCCGGAGAAGCTGATGGAGAACACGTAATGACTGTATGCGACGTAGCCCATTTGCAGCAAGATGAGATTGTTACATCCATCTTTCTCGCAAAATAAATGCCTCGTCCTTAGGGAGAGAAAGTTTTAATCACGTTAATTAGAACAAAATGTTAAACAAACCTATTTTCTAAGTGATTAGGACGAGCAAGTTCTTCCGGATCACCATTGGAGCCTTGCATGGAAATGCTAACTTGAAACGGTTTATCGAACGTTTCGTCGTCCCTCTTGTGGGTAATAATTTGCGCTACCAACCATAACTGCTGGTGGTATGAAGTTAAAAGGGGAGTTTTGACGAGAAAGGTTCCCGTGGCCATCGTTGTCTGGATAATTTCTGGTGAAAGCGTTGATGCCTTGATGACTGTCGTGGTAAGAATGGGCGGGCCTAAGAGATAGCAAACAAGAACCATAGCAGCAACTTTTCTCGGACCTCGTATTCTTGGTATGATACCTGCTAACCCGATGAACGCTCCAATCCCAAAACAGGCGAAGAATGCAACGAACACAACGACAAATTCTCTTTTGTGCATAGAGTATAACCGCATTTGCACCGACCTAGATACAATATGACACCCCGTTATGCTCAACCGAATTTGCACATCAGCCCTAAGCCAATATTTTGCCATACCGTTCGCACCGGTCGTGATGATACGCTGGAGCCACATAACGGCTAAATTCACCAAATAAGTCACAGCACTGAGATGACGCATTTCGAGCTTCAGATAACACTTTGTGAAGTCCAGCTGGGGTCTGGAACTTATATCCGAATGCATCGCCTTCCATTTTGGGTTTACAAACTACAATGTGTCATACCAAGCCTCTGCTGAGGCTACGTCGTGGGGGCGATCGATATCTTGCGTGTCAGCCAGCAAGCTAGACTACGCAGAAGCATTTGGGTTATGCCGACAATTTGAAAACAATTCTCGTGCCTTCAGCTCTGGTTATTTTTTATTTGTTTTTTTATGATATTGTGCTATACTGTATCATACTCGAAAAAATCACGGTAAATGCAATTCAATTCAAACCTTGAACTTTTTTTCTAAGTCAGATCAAATCGAGCCCCCCTGAAATGTACAGTACAATACATATGTCATGCAAATAAATTAAAACCAATTTCAAAAGAAATTCAGAAGTTAATTTAACTCCAATTATATATAAGATTGCATAGGCAAGTTTGATACATAAGTAAGTCAATTTTTTTCTCGGACAAACTTTTTAAAAGGACTTAGCTGAAGAACATTTGCACTCATTTTTTAAATTCTTATTCATGTTTTTCATTTCTATTGCTTATAGAAATAGCCATAGCGATCTGGGCCAATTGTCTAAAATGTATTGATACATGCAACACATACATCAATATAATACACATAAATCGTCCGGATTTTAAACGAGTTTCATAGAGAATGCCATCGAAGCGAATACCAGTAGCTGTGAATACCTAGAATTCATGAGCTAAACGTGAAACACAATGAAGCAGAGAAAGTAAGGATGCATTTCAACGCAGGATTATGCTATACGGAACAAAGATATACGATACGGTATAAGGAACAAAGAAGCTCACTGTCGTCAGGTGTTTTGACCCGAGCTATGCTTGAAAATAGAAGGCAAAAGTGTTTGTATTGTAAAGCTGTCCCTGAGAGTGGGGGTACCAAGTCAGGTTACCAGGTTACTAAGGGCAAGATACCAAGTTACGGGGTAAGTTAGACGGGGAAGACTTAATTCTTTTCGTTTAGCATGGTGCTCACCTTTCGGAGTAATTTGAAGATATGCACCGTGGAGTAGAGTGATTCTGTGTGTGATGAACGGGATTCACACTTACGTGTGAACGCGTTTGTACCCATTTGCGAGGTGAAGCGAAAAAAAAACATTACAAAGCAGAGAAATTAGATCACCTGGCGTGACGTTATTCTGACTTTGTTACAATTAGAAATGAACGACAAAGGACAGGCTTACGAATAAAAGCACGCAGTTAGTTGTAGCTCGAAAGAAAGAAAGCATGCGCTAACCTTTGAAACTAGAAAAATTAGTCTAGTTGTTTAAGCATGACTAGTAGCATGAAACGTTTGTGAAACTTTCACTAAGATGCCGGAAGCCAAACATCAGCCTTCATGCTCAACCTCATTGTCGCCCGTTTCTGTCGAAAGCGGTCAATCATTTAATCACGTCTTCTGGATAACTTTCAATCCGCAACCTTCTACCACGCCAAGTAAGGCATTTAAAAACGAGGTATTCACGTAACCTCAATTTCAAACATTACATAGAGTACCCTCGCCGACTTACAAGCCCGTATGTAGTTCACTTATTGCTGCTGGGGCTCTAGAGCAAAGATGCTCTTTTCTCCGTGTCAGACCAGAGTGAATGAGTATTAGCATAGTTTCCTAACATATGGTCTTCATTTTCTCCACTTTTTGTTGCTTCCTTCTTCTCTTCTAGAACTCAACGACCAGGAAACTGCTCGCCGTCACATTTTCTATCCCGTAATGTTTTTCCAGTCTCCACTTGGATGACTTTCTCCAACTCGCACCTGTCTCACAACCCAAAAATCACCAGGCGTTTGGTGTTAAGACTATGCCACCGGCGCCCAACCACCAACTTCGTCGCTACCTATAAAAGTGCGTTCCACTACTTCTCCAGCATAGTCGAACAGCGATTCCTTGACTACAATGAAGCTATTTACTGTGGTGGGTCCTTTACTTTTATACGACTTCGGTGTATTAAAATTCAACTTGCAATTAGGTTTGTGTGTCTGTGTGCTTTGCAGCGGTGTTGGCGTCACCCGTTAAGCGCGGAAATTCCAACCGTCCCATCCAACGCCGCAGCGGATCGACCACCCCGGCATATGAGGAATACGCTGAATCAGTGCCTGATGCTCTACCTGCTGAGAGCGACTATGTCCCAAGATCGCCACCCCGTTATCAACAAGTAACCTAACAAATAAGCTTAGTAACAAAAATCCATCGTCAGAACTAACCACCGGAATACCCTTTACCTTTAGTTTGGCGTCCAATAACGTACAATTCAGTCTTCTTCTCGTTTAACATATTAGCTCACAAGCTAGCAGAATCAAAAAAAGTTAAATGCATTACATAAATTCTTAAAAATATATGCTGGATCCATTGTGTAGAATTTGTGTCCACTACTCTCTCAAGTCAAGTTGATGTAAATGTTTCAATGATACTCTGGGAGCAAGCTAAAGCTTCCAGTACAAATCACCCTAATTGTATTAAACAGGACTAATACGGTGGCTAGTTCGCTTGCAGCCGATACTAAAACTAAAACAATGGAGAAAAGATCAGGGCTAACATTTTTCCAGTATCCATGGTTGAAATCTTTGGTTTGCGTGGACGCGGCTCTATAATTTGCCAAGTCTACAACTACGCCTTGCGCAATTCGCAATTGGGGTGTTTCACAAGTTCGTCACGAGTGAACGACCTTTTTATGTATTCACAGGAGGAAGAACAGTTTCAGCCCGAACCACAGCCGAAACAAACCAGGAAACGCATAAAGAATGTAAACAAACCCCAAACCTACGATCCTGTCCCTGCATCCAGCAACCAATATCCGAAACAGCACGACAGTTACGATTACGGGGCACAAGACTCTGAAAGCCAACAATTCGAACAGAGTGTACAGGCAGCGGCTGCGGCTAACACCCCAGGCGAGGTAATTGCCCCTTCCACCCCCACCCCCCCCCTATCCAGGCCCTTAGCGTCGAACTCACGTGGTAATCCTAATTTCCTATTTTCTAGAACAAATACGGCAGAGGTGACGAAAAAGATGGCCGTTTGCACTTCGCCATCCACGGCCAACAGGGACCCGAGAGCTACAAATTCGGTTACGACACCGGCAAAGGGTAACTTTGTAGAAAAACCTTTAATTCAACAATTGTATACGGAGTTCTCCTCTTTTAGTGATAACCGTCAATTCCGATATGAAGAGAAGGACGCCGAAGGAATCGTCCACGGGCGTTACGGCTACTACGACAAAAACGGCAAACTTCAAGTCGTCAATTACACCGCTCACCCTAAATACGGCTTTACTGCCCATTAAACGTTAAATTGTAACATTAAAAGAAAAGATTTCGCGTTCCGTGTACTTAAATGGGCTGGACCCCCTTCCCACTTTCATTTATTCGTTATGAATTACAGAGTTTAAAAAAGAACAAAATCGTCTTTAAAACTCCTTCAGCCAATACACACTCTTTACTTGTCCGTCATAGGTTTAATAGTTACACCGCGGCGGATTTGGCCCCAACCGATCAATCTAGAATTTTCAAGAAATTAGTACAAGTTTGAAGCTGTGTGCTTTCGGACTGGGGAACACGTTACCTCCAGTGCTTTTCGACACGACGGCTTAAAGCAATCTTTTCGCCTACTTCCGTACACACTGGGTTCGTCAAATTGATCTTGGCCAAGTCAGCCTTTACCGCAACGACTCGTCCACCAGTGGACAAGGAACCAATATTGACCATCAAAACTTCGTTTTTGCTGAGTTTTTGCACCTGGCCGAGAATGATTTTTAATTAACTTGCTGCGATAATATGCAACGTCTGCAATTTGTTGAATGGACATATACCAGCCATTCACCAGCCATTAAAATATACATAATAAAAAATACTGAGCAAGTAAAACAAGCTAACCTTAGCTCCTTTCTTATCTCCTTCAGTTCTGACACCCAACAAGCGTCGTAGCAAGAAATAAGAGATTTCTAACTCAGTGAAAATATCCGGCAAAGCGTTAACGGAACCTAGCACCTGACCAACCATACGATCAGCACGGCAGAGAGTGGGATCAATCTTAGTTCCCACACCTAAAGTAATGTAATATAGATTACTACAACGGCAATTTAACATATGTACACTGAATTCTGCCAAAGAACGCAAGCTTACCGATAAGTCCACCGGGCACGGCGTACATAAGATCGTTTTGTTCAGCGAAAAGGGAAACAATTCGCGAATAGATGGGTTTGCAGGTCAGTTTACCTTCAGCATCTTTCGATACCAATCCGGGACGCACTTCAATTTCTTGGCCGACCTGATACACAAATAATTGAATTAAATGAGATTTAGCCGACCGTAGGAAAACACTAATGCTCACCTTCAAAACGCCTTTCAAAATACTACCACCAGCCACGCCTCCTTTCAAGTCATCGACTTCACAACCTGGTTTATTAACGTCAAAAGAGCGAATGATGATCAAACGGGGCTCCGATGCAAAATCACGCATGGGAATGGGAATCTTGTTCACAATGTACTCAGCAATAACTTCAATGTTGTACTTGAGTTGGGCGGAGATGGGAATAACTGGGGCGCCTTCGGCAACCGTTCCTTTACATACAGAAATAAACACACAGATTGTAAAAATGTCAAACAACTGACAATTAAACATGTACATTATACATAAAGGTAAATAAAAATGAAAACCAATAGGTGTTGCAGAATTATTATACAAGACAATTTAAACTATTGCGAAGGAATACCGAAATACAGTAAACTAGAAATTGATATATTATAGACAGGTAACACATCACAAATTAAGAAACAGAATCGCGTAATAAAGCAAACGTATACATTGTTCTGACAATCCAGTAAAATATTACGTGACACTAAGCTCAGTTTCAATAACGAACATTATGAACGAAACTACGTTGATTAGACTTAGTAATGAAACAAATACGAAATACATGGCTCACGCTTAGAAGGGGAAATACTAAAGATCAACTTACCCTGGACGAACTTTAGAATTTGTTCGTACTGTTCTTTAGCTTGACTTTCTTTTACCAAATCAATCTTATTTTGCAAGATCAGAATGTGCTTCAGTTTCATAATCTCGATAGCAGCTAGATGCTCGGAAGTTTGCGGCTGGGGACACGACTCATTGCCGGCTGGTAAGAAACAGAATTAACACGTCGAATAAATATCGCATGTTAATAATGACAATTTTTAATCTGATAATTTTACCGATGAGAAGCAGGGCGGCATCCATAACAGCGGCTCCGTTTAACATAGTGGCCATAAGAATGTCGTGGCCGGGACAGTCAACGAAGGACACGTGTCTAAGTAACTGAAAGCGTCCACTGCAATTTGGTCGGAAACATGGGAAGGAGTCATCTTTGGACGAACTGCTGGACACGTAATTAGCCGGCCGAGGACAGCGAGGGTTATCGCACTTGAAGATTTTTGCGTTGGCATAACCAAGCTTAATAGTAATATTACGTTCCAACTCGTTTTTGAACCTAACAGTCTGAACGCCGGATAACGCTTTGACCACAGTCGACTTTCCGTGGGCTACATGACCAATGGTACCTACAACAGAAAAATATTGAAAACCCACTTCTCCTATGTTTTTTTTTTCTACGTGATAATTACCTATATTGATAGTAGCTTGACGGCTGATAACTTCTGGAGAAAGTGGGTTCAACTTGCTAATCTCCTAATGAAATAACAATGATGAGTTTCGTACCACTATTTTGTTCAGGAAGCTCATGTTAAATGCAAGCAAACGCCGTACAAACTGATAGCGAAGTTTTATTTTGTATGTGGAAAGAGTAAATAAGGAAGTTTTGCTACAGAAGTGGAAAAAATGAAAGATTAGCAGTGTGAATTCGAACGAACTTACAAGCTTGGAAAGGTCTTGTTTGGCTAAGTGAGGCTGCCCAGCAGTTATGGTGTTTCCGTCCGCTTCAACCATGTTTATTTTTTCAATTTGCTTGTCTAACTAAATGCGTTAAATTGAGAAATTTCGATATCGGATGATGTAATGAAACACACACGACCGGGGTAATATACAAAGGAATGGGTTAGAGAGAATGAGAGTAAGTTTTCCGAATCTTTTTGGGCAACAGGGGCTCACTAGCGCCCTCAAGTGTCCATTCTACATGAGTTCCTTTTCCAGGCCTCTGACCTGATAATTTGCGTGGTTCGTATTCCGCACACTGTCGAATACCTTGAAAAATATCTTGACAGTATCGCTATTTTAAATAAATGTGTTAACGAATCTTTTTCTTGTTTTTTTACAGCGCTAACATGTCCGTAATTTTTAAGTTAAAGTTTTTGTTACAATGGCCCCAAGTTTCAGTTATACATAGTACCAGAGAAAATTTGCCCTCTAATGACGGCAATTTGGGGTATATGAATCACTTTTTTCTTAGCCGTTTCGGTGTCGTGAAGTGTAGATCCTGAAATAATAGCATTCTGACAAAAACGTCATCGTGATTAAATATAGGTAATTTCTACTTGTAAACAGGACGGCTTTCAGTGATTAACAGATGTCCAAAACTCGAACTTGGCGTTTTTATCTTTTCCCATTTTAAAGAATAAAAGTTATGACGTAATTCTTGATCTATTTTGGCATCACAATATCTTGTTTCCGTCTCAACTGACGTGCCTACCACTTCCTCGTGCACACTTCGGTTTTTTTATCCAAACCACATCGCGGAATTTTCATATTAAACCCAGGATTCCTTCGTTGAAATTCTGAAGGTGCAGACAGATTAACGTTGGTGGCTACAAAGGTTTGAGTTGCAGCACGTTTTAGAACCAGCAAAACCGCGAGGCAAATAAAGAGCAACATTAGTTCACAAATCGCGATAGTGTCCCACACGGCAAAAATTATAGTACTTTCTAGAGCCGTGATGGATTTTCGAGTGAACACAGAAGAGGAAAGTCTTCATAAAGATGCTGCATTAATTACGCCGCCAATTCCTGATGCCAACGCCCAGTGTGGTGAGGCTACAAGTGAAGTAGGAGACATTTTACGCTTGAAGCTTCCCATTGCTCGCTAATCATTAACTTTTGAAACGTTTGTAGAGGCCCAGCTCAAATCATGGCGAAGTTTGCGTCAACGCTCGAAATCGCCCTCAGCCACAAGTATTTTGTCAGAGAGGTACTGCTATGGATCATTTTAGTACATGTCGACCAATTCTGCGCAGAGGAACACACAATTGATAAAATATTGTATGTTGTGTATGTGCATCATCCAGTATGTAGAAGAAACTGACACGTTTTAATAGGGTCCATATTCCGATCACGCCTATTGCTAAACACTGCCATACATCTCTTCCTCTTCGGTACTTAATTGAAAAACCTATTCCCCATTTCTGGATTAAATGTAAACAATAATTCGGTGAAGAAATATGGACATGGTTGCGTAATAAAAAGCTTGCCAATATTTTGAATGATTTGAGTAGACATAGAAATTATCTCTTTAGCATAAATGAATAGAACTACAGTGAAATTTAGGCATCAAGGAATGTCTCTTGAATGTATAATACCTAGTAAGTCTAAATAAAATGAGAAGACGGGACTTAAATCTGTGCGGTTTCCAAAAGTACAGGTATTTTGCTCATGATATAGAACAGTAAGTGTGCTACGTAAAATTATCTCTATAATATCTACTGTATTCCTAGAATTACAAGTACAATTACCTACAGAATACTAATGCAAATAAAACTACATTTGGACGAGTGGATATTTTACAACGATACCGACTGTACGAGTTCCTAGACCATTGGATAGGATCCGAGCCAGCAATGACGAACAGTGACCACAAATGTATGCAAAAAAAACTATTACGTGATAGCAGTACAAATGATTATGAAGTAAACATAGGCTTTCGGCATTCGACTACGGAAATGTATTTCCGTCATCTTCTAAAGAACGCAAAGGAACAATGTTCGCTACGCAAAAGAAAGCCACATCCGAAATCTAACCCTTTCACTTCATAGGAAGTGTTGAAATTCTAAGCTGTTCTAGCTATCCTTCTTACGAACTTGACACATATTACTGTTTGTCATATCGGACAACGTAACTCATTGAAAAAGATAAACTTCTTTCTCGAATAGATTTTCGTCCGCACAAAGAAGGCCTTATATATTATACATCGGAAAACAATTATCAAGTTTCTTTTTAATAATATATATGTTGCGATAGCAAAAGAAATGAGTGTCACGCAGGTGCATGTGATGGTATTAGAAAATAAGAACGTGTTAAATTTGCCTATAGAAGAATCACTCATTTTGGAGGCAATTATCGAAGAGCGGTGTCCCATTGTCACTTATCCATAAATTCCATGCAAACTCTTGCCAGAAAAAGTGCGTATGACTAAAAGCCCTTCAATCAACAAGTCATAACGACCGTTTCAGCCAATGGAGCTATGATATAGTTCATCTAAAAAGTGTGCAAGAAAACTTGGCCACGTACGGGGAAGTAGTAGACTACACCTATTGTATTTTTCCGCTTTACTGCATTAAATTATTTTCGTCATTTGAGGAAAGATAACCAAATTACTGAAGACATAAGTTTTCGGCAAGTTTGACTTACTAGTTGACAAATCAACGCTTTTAATTCTAGACTTGCATGAAGACAACTTTAAAAGTCCCCACAAATGACGTCCGTTTCACCCATCGGGGGATGGGTGAAACCAAATTACCCGAACCAAAATCCTGGTATGACCACGATTGTCAATCTCCTTTTCCCACATCCTATAGCGTTCGTATAAGATCCAAAGAGACTATTTGTTTCCTTGACTTCTTCACTAATCCTTGACAAACGGAGTTTGATTGTGATTCCGTTATAGTGTCACTTTTCCCTACGATGGAGGTTCTGGACAAGGATAGCGGAATTATGGGTCCACCAGTGACACTGCCGTTGTCTGATTCAACTTGTCAAACTCATAAACCGAAGGTAAGAAACAAATATAAAAATACCTATATCACCAAAATCTTATTTTTGACACTCACAGATTGATACGGATTCTAGTAAACCTTCTTGCTCAAATGGCTATGTTCTAAATCACCGCGGGCAATGCGTACCGAAGATAAAACCTAAGCACGATAATTCTGGAAGTAAAGAAGACAAGGCAGACTTGCAGACTTAACTGGGAAGACTTGACGCAGCAAAGACTGAGGAAGAGTTAAGAAATGATAACAACTTTTCTTCTTGCAACTACACCTACACCCTGTAGCATTCGTATGAAAACCTTCTCCTGTGCGTACCAAAGTTCACGTTTGCTTATGTTTGCAATATTACTGCAGTTAACGACAGAAAATCTACACAATTACCCTTACCAGTTTGCCGCTGTTGTTTGACAAACGAGAGGTATTCTATCGCGAGGGAAAATGTGCAAAGCTTTGCGATTTTATTGACCCTAATATATCAAACTTTAACGCTTGCAGACCACTGATGTAAACATTGCCCTTGTAACCTTCTTGCTCATGAAATCAAAAAGTGAATGGAAATGATCACCTTAGTAAGTGCGTCGACATGTGAAACAAGGGACCGCAAGTGTCCAAAAAAATGAGTAACAATTCTCTCGCATTCAATGTGCAAATCAATGTATGTGGAGTCTTTTCATTAATTAGTAAGCTAATTATAATTTATCACTCCTTGTCAGTTTCTAATGTCACAGTGGTACCCACCTTTCAAAAGTTATTAACAATCATGATTGGAAAAACAAATTCTTGCATAAATTTGGAGTTAACAGAGGTGTGATTCAATTGACTTCCATTTCAACTTCTACCCAACTTACGTATAGCCCGGAGTTATATCCACCAGAAGAAAAAAATGATCGAGCCGTCCCACTGACTACTCTTTCTTGAACTTTCTGCTGAAAAATTAGACGCTCGCATTTTTTTGCGCTCGTCTCTGTGCTGGGTTGGAAAAAAAACACATATATTGGGTCATTCACAGGGTCCGGACACCTTTTCGACTACTTTCGAATTCAAACAGCCCTGGTATTTCTCTTGAGTGCGCACGCGCACCTTTTACTCACAAACTAGTGAGAGGGGTCTCTCAGTGACATGTTAACTGAAGTTTGGTACTTCTTAACTTGAATACGAAGTTTTATTCGACGCTGAAAGATGACCGATCTCGTTGGAAATTATCGCCATTATGTGCGTTACAATTTCCAGGAATGTCTCTACGGTTCGGAAACGACACAAAAAATGTGTGCAGTTTATGGTCCAAATGCTGTAAAAGAATCCGTGGTTAGGAAACGGTGTCCGCTGTTTTGAAGTGGAAATATTTTTGTCAAAGTGGTGGCCGACCGAGTCTCCATTATGAGGCCAATCCGGACAAAATAACGACTTTGATGGAAACAAACCCACTTCTGACAATTCAGGAGATACAGGAGATTGTCTATTTATCACAATAAAGCGTTGTGAATAACCCGAAATCCGCTGACTACGTGTAAAGAGCGGACGCGCGGCTCCCACATGATCTCAGCGACAGGACCTGGCGCAGCGCGTGAAGGCGTGCGACTTATTGCTGAATAAAAACAAGGAGCATCCTTTTTTGAGGAAGATGGTTATAGGAAGTTAAACAGGGATGGTCTACAATAACACTACAAAGAAAAAAATCTCAAGGATTAACGGACAGACGTTCACAAACCGCCCCTAAAGCTAGAGTCCACCGGAAGAATGTGAATCTGTACGTCTGGTGAAATTTTAAGGGATTCTTCTGATGTGAGCTATTCCTAGAAGGCTAATCATCAATGCCGACAAATACTGCGAGGAATTGGGAAATTTGAAAGATGCCATTGCTTAAAAGCGTCCGGAATTAGCCCACAGAAGACACATAACCTTTCACTACGACAACGCCCGGCAACACACATCTTTGCGGACCTGACAAAAACTGTTGAAATTTTCCTGGGATGTTCTAGCAGCACTCTCTTTGCAGTGCTGACATTACTCTATTAGACTACGGTCTTTTCCGCTCTCTTTAAAATTCTCTTTAATAAAAAAAATCGCGAAATCTGAAGGCCATATAAAAGCACCTCGATCAGTTTTTTGCACAAAAACAGAAGATGTTCTTGGACAAGGGAATCTTTGATCTATCCAATCATTGGGCTGAAGTGATCGAACAAAATAATCCAAATATTTTTGGAAAAAAGTCGTTACGTAAAGAGAAATTCGTTTTCAAATTCTCGCTAAAAAGGTGTCCGGACCCCGTGAATGACCCAATACATTACTGCACTTCACCTGTGCTTTCCCAAAGGGAAGCTTGCCCACCCACTTCGTAATAATCTGCGTATGCTTATTAAGTTTTATCCATGCTTAGCTGCTTGATATGCTGATATGAAACTTTCATGAAAACTTAAGGGCGCAATTCCAATCCTTACTGTAATCTTTTGACAGATTTTCTGTCAAATGAAAAACAAGGATTACTCTAACAGTCGCACCGAAGCAACTTGTATTTCTTTACTCGTGTAAAATCACCGGAGAGTATACTGGTTACTAAGCGTTTAGTGTATTTTTTTGTACTTAGAAATACATTTCCAAAGCTCGCTTATACCAAATTTAAAATCCCCCTGAGTATTTTACTTATAATACCTGATGTGGGTGACTCATTGTTTTGTTCTTTGAGTCTAATAAACTATACTATAGCGTTCTATTTAATGCATTCGTTCGTAACCACTTTTGTAGGAAGTTGATTTTTTTGCTGAAATTCTGTTCTATTCGACATCTTCCTCCAAATCAGGTTTGTCAAATTTATAGTGCAGCGAAAGCCGCGAAATTTCAAAAGCTCCAACCTGGAGACGCAGCTTGCACCTTGCAGCTTACCTTACTTTACAATGTATCAATAGTAACTTGCTAATACATGGATTGTCAAATGATACATATCGCCACATTTTCATGTTACTTAGTGCCTGTCCTTACCCTGCAATTTACATTAGAACTTGTAATTGCATTCTCCAACAAATGCATTCTCCGTCTTAGAAGCCTAATGACTAAAAATAAAAAGCTAATTGCAGTAACAGTTGGACGGAAACACGTAATGTACAAATAAACCGATTGTTGTCTCATCGTGTGGTGTGTACCATGTGCTTCGCATAAAGCTCTCTTACTTTGAAGTTTTCAGTTACAAGGCGCTTCTATCGTCATTTGAATGCTCTTTCTCCCCGCAAGCCTACCGTCCATCAAGGCGCAATAGTAGGCAGTATCTATCCTGGAGATCTCATATTTCGGATTCAGGTTGTTGGCTTTTCAAGAAATACAGGATACAATGTAAGAAACTTCCTGTCCTTGACACTCCCTTGCCCAACATAAGCCAGAGGTTCGTCTTCACACGACTCACGCGTTTGGTTCAGAAAGGTGTACACTTCCATCCACGGAAAAGAAGGCACCATGGATTTCCAGGTAAGTCAATTAATATTCCAAACAAAAGGTAACACTACACGTGTTTTCAAAGGCTGTGTGCTTGATGCTCTTAATTTGCTCCTTCGCGAAAAGCCAAGATCCAACAAGCGGTACCCAGAACAGTGCTAAGAAACCATTTCGAGCCTATCTCCTAACCTACAGCACTTCCCCTAAACATGTGCAAATGGACCTTGACGGTGGTTTTTATAGGTAAGTTAATACTTAATCATGACTCTAACCATCTTTATCTGGTTATTTTTACCATGTTAGATATGGTTACGTCACAGACGATGAACAGTACCGAGCAGAACGCCGCAAAGCTGACGGCACAGTCGTTGGCTATTACGGATACGTGGATCCGAACGGCAAGGCCATCCGCGTGAACTACACTGCAGGCAAAGATACAGGATTTGTAACGAAGACCGAAGAAGTTGAGCTAACATACCCCTCCGGGATCGACGAGCCAAACCCTACCAAATTGGCAGATAGCCCAGTCGCTGTGTCACCAACACTGGACAACAATGAAAATCTCTCCCCTATCATTAATGTGCAAGATCCAGTCAGTTTTAACATCGACAACGAAAATGACAGTGTATTCGTCGAAACACCTATATTGTCTCGCAGCCCACCCGAGGACGAGATTTACAGACATCCTCTCATAGATTTCCCTCTAGTAATGAGAACCGTCCGTTCGCTACGCCCTTCCCGTTCTCGCAACGTCGTCAAGCGTGACATTACTAATTTACAGAAAATTCAGGAAATTATTCGTGAAAACTACAAGAGAAAGAACCCAACTGCTCGTCAATACCAATTTTACGAAGGTTATGAAAAACCCATTTGGGTTTTGGCAGACCCTGCTGCTGACAACATTCTGTTAACCGTAAGGGCCCATTATACTGTTGAAGACTGATACATTTGTATTTCTGTAAGCCACGTCACATGTAAAAAAGCATACACTTTTGGAATAACAAAAAGCAACAACATACAAGTTCACCGGATGAAAGTATACTCGTAACAGTTAATAAATGGTCCAATTAATTTTGCACAGTAGGAATCTGCGCGTCGTGATAACCATCCAGTACGGGGAAACCGAACACGACCGATTGTAAGGAGAGTGGTAAATCGGTTTGCCTGTCTTGGAACAAAGGAATACGGGCATCAAGTGGGATTCCGTAGTAATAACGATAAGCGTCCTCAGGGGAGGGAGCAAATGAAGCGGTAGCTTTTCCATAAGTCGGTTGGTTGGACGGACTTGGGTCAATATTTTGAGAGCGGAATCGGTTCGTTAACACGAAGCGGACCATATCAACATATTCAGGATTGTTGGTCACGATGGCATCGTTACCGTAATCTCGACGGAAGAGATCAATATGGTCTTCTATTTCGGGAATGTTATTAGGATAAAAGCCTTCAGGTCTGGCGAGGATTTTCGTCTCAGGTTTGTTCTTCAGGTATCTGCCATACATCTCAGCCAAAAGTTTGACGGCGTCGGCCGCATCCGGATCGAACGCGTCTTCCGTGTCATCGGAGTCCACCACAATCGAATCATCCAATTGAGAAGCGACTGAGCTTAACTGCGCTGGTTGTCCTTGGGGATAATAGGGAATTCTCATGGCTTTAGCACGGCTACTAACGCAAATTACGGCCAGGAGAACGGTTAATGCCTGTTGAGGAGATGGGGATCCAAATACAAGATGAGACCAAGCTTTCGCGGACCACACACAGGCAAATAATTAGGCTGCGTGATTGCAATACTCGATGCAAATTCAAATACTGAGATGTAACTTTAAAAAAAAATAAACGCTTACCCGAAAGCACGACATTATGTGCGAGGTAGAAAACACAGGTTAGGAGGAATAGGCTTGGTTACAGACTGTTCCGGGCTTCTCGTCAGCTTTGGAAGTGTAGTAAAGAATACATCAACAAAAACCTTCTTTGGCTGCGGGCGTTTACCTAAACCTCCCACGTCCCGGTTTTCCCGCATGATGACCGTAAGCAAATTCGTGAACTTTGCATCATATCCGTATCCTCAGCAAGAACATATCTCAGATCGAGTGATAGTAAAAAAAGACACGCCTATGTTTGTCGTACGAAAACTGCGGGCGGTTTAGCTGGCCAGTTTCGTTACCAGAGGAATCAAAAAAGCGATGTGCTATGGTCGGTCCCAGGAGCAGTTCGGTGAACACAATGAATATCAAGCCATTTACGGCTAGCCAAACGCTGATCAACGCATACACAACAAACCCAACACGAAATACTGTCGTTCTCCCCTGGTAACCTTGACCATGATGAACACCTTTTGACCAAGTCACGCTGCAAGGCATGTTTTCATAGCTGGCTGGTCGTTGACGCTCTGACCTTGAGATGCAAAAGCTCACGCTAAAGTGGTGGGACGAAATCCGTTTACGCTTTAAAACATCATAGCGCAAAACTGCCGACAAAAAGCCTGTTTTTGTGAATTGTGGGCTCTGAGTGTGCAATAAGGGTATACTTCCCTTCCTAAATGCTCATTTTCTAAACCCCAACGTAGGACTTGTTTCTTAGGATCACTGAAATATTTAATAATAACATTTGTGAAAACGCGCATACTACATGCGCCACCCGGTTCCCGCGAAAGACTTTTTGGTTTGTATTTTGAGTGGGAGCCTACTGTTGCATTTCTATCGATGGATTATTTTGCAAACATTTGCGAGGTTATTAAAAGATACGCAGAATGTCCAGTTGTAAATTAAGCCACTAGTCTGTTGTGAACAACTAAGCTTTGATAACAGTTACTCGTCAAAAGATTCAGTACAAGCTCGAATTAACACTTATTTCAAATATTTGACATGCGGTAATACTCTATAGAGAGTACAAAGTATACATTCGGTGATAGACAGCAAAAGAGGCAAAGGGACGGCGTAGGGCCAGTTTATGAATGTGAGGGCAGGTGGCACTAGTGAGACGGTTATTTTGAGGTCAAGTACAAAGAGAGACAACTAGGAGTATGTCAATTTGCCGCCATGATTTGTCGTGTTGATTAACTAATTAGTATATTTCAAGTGTTGGTCGAAACCTGTTGTTGTCAATCTTAACATAATGAGTACCATGGGCAAAGAAGGCAGAAAGAGTTCAGCAAATTACCAAATACGTAAAAATTTTTCAATTGGTCGGGACCTGTTTCCCTAATCGGCGTTCTACTGTTAATGTACTGTACTGGAATGAATATGAAAATCCATGCCAGTTATATGGGTGACGAAGCTTAGTGTTTCATTTCAATGAATTTGATTTAGGAATGTGCCTTATTCTCATTGAATGCCACAATTTCTTTATCACAATCATATCTGATGATATGCACGAGATGAATAATTACAGGCTCATCTTTCCCACCATCTCTTCCAGGAGTGCAAAAGAGGTTCCTGTCCACTAGTAAAAACTAGTTATTTTCAATGATTCATTGCGTAAGTCCACAGAAACTATGCAGAAGGCTTGGGAGATACGCTTGCGCTTTTTTTTTTAGGAAAACTAGTTTATTTTTACCTTCGCTTTCGTAACATAGCTTTGTTTCAAGCTAATTTCGATGTGCACTTTAAAGTGTAAGCTACACACGTACTAATGTGCTTTTCTTGTTTGCTACGTAGATGTCGGAAACCGCTCCTTTTAGGTGATACGAACGCACGAATACGTTTTTATTAAAAACGTATTAAATTTCCTTAAAAAAAACGGAGTAACCGAGGACAAATTCTTTATTTTTACTGCCATATTACTTCTTGTTACTTATCTTATTGCCTTTTTATGAGGTAATGCGTGCAAACTACTAAAACTCATGCTGTCTTTCTAATACCTCCCTCAATGTCCAGAAGTAGAAAGAATAAAGCTCGCCTGTCTGGTATGGACTCGTTTTTAACCTTCTGATTGTGCCAAATAAAATAAATTTAATTGCTCTAAACTTGTTAACAGGACGAGTTGACTAATAGCGTTCCTCGATAATATTCGATAATCCTAAGAAGACGAACTAATCACAGACTCCGTATTTGATTAACGGAACGTACGAGGGATAATTTTTTTACCTTTTTTATTGCGTAGGGCTGACGGACTTTAATCAAGGAAACAAATAATAGATACAATGGAAGTTGTGTTAATGAATGCATGGTGTTCCCCAATGAAAACAGACAACTTTCGGGAGAAGAGCAAACAAGTTTCTTATTTGCCAATTAAGATCTTCTTCTTTTTGAAGTTGATGTAAATAAATTCACTTTGGGGATCGTATACACCGTAATCTGCTCCTTGAACATCGAAAGCACTTGGTTCCCCTCTAGAGGAGAACGAATCTGAAACACTAGGATCCGCGGTATTCGCAATAACTGGAATTGCCCTGTTAGGTTGTTGTGAAGTAGTGGCGTCGTAATTTCGGAAGTATTGTATCGGATAATAATAGCTTGGTTGGAATGCAGAATAACCAAAGGGACCCGAGTACCACTGCGGAAGAGCTGCCGCGACACCCAGAGCAGCTAACAAAACCATCTACGAAAAGGGAAGAAGGTGAATGAGAACTTTAGTCTATTTTTACGTCAAATTCAGGTAAAAGTGTTGTACTTACGAATTTCATTTTGCTTTGCTTTGTAGAAGAGAGAGGATGATACGAACTCAAAACTCATCCAAACATGCTTTTATACTTGCAGCTATGACGCTTCAGGGTAGAATAAGTCAGAAGTGTATCTCATGATAGCAGCACATTTGCTGAAGTTTACTAACCCTAAGTGACAAATCCCTTTTTCCTGCAAGGAACAAAAGCTTTGTGTTATAAATGATGTTTGAAAGAAAAGTTAAAAAGTCGTGCGTTCGTTACAAATTAAAAATAACCGACCTCTTTAGACAACACTTCCTCGTACGGGGCATTTCTCTTTGAACCAAGGTTGGCAAACAAAAGACTAGACCTTTTCCCCACCAGCACATGAGAAACCGGATCATCAAGCGAGCGTAAACCCTTCGCAAATCGCTCCGTTAAATGTTTGATAATAGCATTACCTTTCAGAATCTCTCATAAAGACTTCTGATTGATTATTTCCTTTATGACAAGGAAAAACTGAAAAATTAATCGAATGATCAAACATCCCCTAAAAAAAAAGAAGGGGAAAGTTACCTTCACATACAGCAATGGACCTTGAGAAAAAGTACGAACGCCAACTGACGATTTCTCTGTCTTTCAAACACGCTAAATACATATTATTGAATCGTTTGATTCTAGTTTATGCGAATTTGCCATATCGGGGTTTGGCAAGCAACTGGTCGCAAAAACGAGAACCAATAGGCACGCTGCTACGCATGGTGTGTCCGGCACATATTGCAGCCGCAATAAGTCCAAAGCCCCACCCAAGGGTGCCACACCTTCGGCGGCCTTAAAAAGTTTGAAGGTCTACCGGTATTGAAGATCCTAGGGAACAAGTTCACTATAAAAAGCACCGATGACGGCTAGTAGAGCATCAGCTTCTTCCAGCTCTTCTCTGAGTTAACTCAACTTCTCCGCAAACCTCCAACATGAAAGTGGTAAGCTAAAGTTAACATCAGCTGTTAGCTTCATAACTGGCTAACTTCCAGTTCAAAGAATAACCGTCCATTCTTTTGTTTAGTTCGCCGTCCTCGCTTTGGCTTTCGCCGCCGTCAATGGATTCGTTGTGCCCGCTACCACTTTGGTGCGTGCTCCCAGCCACGACAGCGCTGTCATCCAATCTGACCGCATTGGAGGCAACTTCGCTTACTCCGTGAACGAAGCCCATGCTTACGCTGCCGTCTCCCCCGTTGTCAAGACCATTGCCACCCCTGTCGGAGTCTCCTACTCTACCCCCTACGCCTATGCTCCTTACTCTTACGGTTATGCTCCCTTCTCTACCGTCGTCGCTGCTGATGATGCCAAGGAAGCCAAGCCCATTGAAGTCAAGGCTTTCCCTTACTCCGCTTACCCCTACTCCGCTTACCCCTACTCTGCTTACCCTTACTCCGCCTATCCCTACTCATTCGGCCCCTACGTCGCTGCTGCCCAAGACGCCAAGGAAGCCAAACCCGTTGAAATCAAGAACTTGCCCTATGCCGCTTACCCTTACGGATTCGACCAAGGTTACTACGGCTACCCCTATGGTGCTTCTCCCTTCGTCACCTTCAAGACCGCCGAGAAATCCGAATAAACTCAACATCTGACCAGTCAATAGGACATTGTTTTGTTAAGTTGTTAAGCGATGGACGGTGTTAAATACATTTTGTTATGAAACCAAGATTCCTTTAGTTCTTTAGTTATGTCCTTTGGTTCCAGGCGATCGTTCAGAGACAGATTGGAAATCATAATGTTTAGACGTTGTGTACACACGAATGACATACTTCCAGGCCCGTACCCAGGGGGAGGGGGTTAGGGGGTTAAACCCCCCCCCCCCAATTATTTTTGGTAATGGTGAACATAGGAGAATGAGCAAATGTCCAAAAAATGCATACTAACCCCCCCCCCCCGAACCAAAATCCTGGGTACGGCCCTGCATACTTCAACTGTGAGAGAATTGCATGGCTAGATTTGAATTGTTGTAACAAAATGTGGAGTTGCTCAGGTATTATGCACGAACAATTGTTGTCTAATTAGGACAGTTATAGCATCTCGAGTAACTTTCGGAACTTAAACTGAAGTTACGTCACTAACGATGAATTTGGTTGCTCTTCTTAGGGTCACGCATTTCGTAAGCTTATTAACTACTATCTCTTTTCCGTACAACCCAAGAGTCTTTATGTTTCCTTGTATAATATTAGCCCCCTACCAACAATTCGCCTTTGTTCCGAGAACCATTTCGTTCACGCATGTGATCAGACATTTTGCGCTATGGAAACACCTTCAAGGTGAAACAGGTGTTACCGACCTGTAGTTATGCGAAATCGTAACTTACAGCCTTGTCAGGATATGTCTTCATGTTTCGTCTGTCTTTCCACACACAAAGAAATGAATACGAACAAGCAACAACCTCCGGACGCAACCTCGGGCATTGTCCTACCATCTTCACATATAAGAAGCTGATTATAGTGCATGCTTGTTAGTGCACAAGCAAAAATGTTCCTGGTAAGTTAACTATTCGTGAGTGCGATGAAAAAGTCTTGCTTTGTGACTTTTTCGGATGATGCTACAGTGGAAACCCTCTTGTCCAGTCAGTCCCTGTGTAACCAACACTAGATAGACGAAAAGTTGCTTAACCCGAAATGGGCATTAAGGCCCCGGTATACACAACTTCCGAAATTCCGAAAAAAGGAGTTTGATACATTTGTAAACTATGACTGAATGTGTGCTACTTTCTTATTATACAGAAAAATGGAAATCGGGCAATGTAGTGCACTAGCTCTGATTTTTTAAAGTTTATGATAAAGAGAAAAAAGAGATCTGTTTGGTAGTTTTTGTGATATTGTGTATAAAATTTCAAGGTTTTGTTTGATTTTATTATGCTTTACCGCTATCCAGAGTTTCTGTTTGACTTCGTTTTGCTTCTGTTATAAGTCACTTGAGCAGACCTACCTTCTAAGAATAAAAGCGTGTCCCTATCTTTTATTTTTTAAAAATTTCGGAAGTTGTGTATACCGGGGCCTTAAGATAGCCATCATAGGTGTAGGGACTCTAAGTGTCCGCATATATTGTATGTTTATTAAACGTATATTTATTTGGTTGTGACCAGTAATTTTTCTAAGCGAATCTTAACGATCTTTTATTAGTGCGCATTTATTTCTATGGTTTCTTTTAATGGACAACAAAGATGCAATTCCCAGCGAACATGTTGTCGACTTTACTTGCGCAATTGTAAACTGAAATTTACGCTAGGCTGGATAAAGTCGGATTCTACTGTAAATCTTTATTTACTTGTAAAAACCGCGTAGACTTTCGCCTATATCTGGTAGTTTATAAAGTAAAAATTCTAAAAAAACACTATTTTTCGAATATTTATAGTCATGTCTAGTACTTCTGGCGACTTTCGGCGTAGGACAAGCTACATCGGGCTCGTACGACTTTCCGGAACTTTCGTACCTTTATGTTCCATACCGCACTGATCAGAAGCCTTCTGTCAACGTTCCTGCCAACGTTAACAGTGGCACCTTTACTGGTCCGATACTAGTATTCCCAGCGAGTAAACCCCTTGGCACTCAAAAGCCTGAAACGGTGCCACTAATCCTAATTAAACCAAAGCCAGTAACCTACTTGTACCCTGATATGGCTATCCCAGTGCCATTTGCCTACGTGTACAATAATCGCTTTTCTAATTAATACACATGAATTATTTCTTCGTGGAATGAAATTCTATTAACAAATTTTGAACGAAACGGGAGGGATGCGTAAGTTTCCGGATGCGATGCTGTACAAGACGCTATTAATCGGTGATGCCATTTACAAAGCCAAAGGAAGGGAGTGCAAGCCCAAAGGGAGGGTGTTCAAGCCCAAAGGAAGGGTATTCAAACTGTGGACTCCCAAATTGCTGGCTACGAGGGGCGCAGAGTGGGCGTAAATGGCAGGAGCGGAGTAGGAAACAGCAACAGGGGTAGCAACGTGTTGGACGACAGGGGACACAGCAGCGTAGGCATGAGCTTCGTTAATACTGTAAGCGAAGTTTCCTCCCAAGCGGTCCGATTGGATGACAGCGCTGTCGTGGCTAGGAGCACGCAACAAAGTAGTAGCCGGGATGCCTAGGGGTGTATGGGCAATAAGTCCAGCATTGGCGGCAGCAAAGGCCAAAACGAGGACGGCGAACTGAATGGTCAAGAGGACTGTATGTAGTTTTCCAAATTTACTGCAATATGTTGAATACTTACGACTTTCATGTTGATGATTTGCGGAGAAGTGGGAGCTTTGGAAGCTAGAGTGGTTGTTGGATGAAAAGTAGACAGCACCGAGGACTTATATACAAAAGATAGTGTACATACTCTTTGTTGCGATAGCCGTTTTGCTCTGTACAGTCAAGGTAAGCGCCTTTTCGTTCCTCCATGACAAAAATACGGAACTGCCGGGGAGGAGACCTTGAATGCCCCAAGTGCGGGTGTGGTGGAGCACGACTAACCAAATGCAGCACGGTTCTAGAACAAAGCGATATACCTGAAGGGGCAATAGAATGACTGTGAGAGCTATTCTGTATCGCGCATACATGCTTTTTCATTACGACCGTGCGTTGCATCAGAATCTGTGCTATGGTTTCGCGACCTCAAGGAGACCTTGTACGAATTTTGCATGCTGCAGACCAAGCCACCGCAGATGTTATCGGTAATGGTGGACGATTTTACTTTGCGAAAGCGCGACGTGGAGTCATTCTCGTTAGAACAATACCGCCAAATCTGATTTATTCAAAATAGGATAAATCTATGTAAGCAAATAAATTTTCGACTACGATTCTTACTTGTTGGGTCGTGGCTAGGAGAACCTCTTGATTTTTTTAATGCCTTTTGTGGAAGTTCATAATGACGTAATGTCAATTCCAACGAGATCAAATAGGCTACAAATTCGCGTTAGGTTGCAGATTATTTTAGAGGTAATTGTGTTGTTTGTTGCACTTAATAGCGTGAGTGAGGCTCGTTGCTCTTAGCTACCTTTTAAGTTTGCTATCTCTTCAAACTTATGGAGGATCAGAAGCTTCGGAATATGAATATAAGAACTATGCATTTCGTAAAAGACTTATCAAGACTAGTTTTTACTTATTAGCTATTACTAATCCAAAGAAACTACTCCAAATCAAAGAAGGAAAAACTGATCGCTGTACGTGCATGTAATTTTAACACAAACAGTACGCTTTGAAATGGGAGCTTATGCGGAAACATCATAGACTTGAATTAATATTTAATTAAGGAAACGGAAGAAAATAGGCAAGACTGCTCTGGGTGTGTCAGATGCGTTCCGAACTTGACCTTGTGGTTCACGAGCTTCACCATAGAGGCAGATCGTTTCGGGGTATAAAAGGTACCAGCCTTCAACTTTTCTTCACAGTCTTCGTTGAAGCTCGTCTCTACATTTCCACAAGACAAAATGAACGCTTTGGTAAGCTAAAAATACAAAATTTTGGGATATTTCGTGACTAAAATCTTAAAATATGTTTCAGGTGGTTTTTTCTATGTTGGTCGCCGCGGTTGCTGCTGCTCCCGTCAAGGAGATTGCTTTGTCGGCGCCAGGCTTCTACTCTGCCTACCCTTATGCTGGATACCCAGTTGTGTTTGATGCTGCCAAGGAAGAGAAGGTTGAACTTAAGGCTTTTGCCCAATATGCTCAACTGCCCTTTGCCCAATATGCTCAACTGCCTGTCACTGCACCCGTTGCTGTAGCTGCCCCCATTGAAACTCGCGTCCACTACGCTGAAACCCCCGTCGTCACCGGCTACCAAACCAACATCTTGAAGCCCGCCATTGGCCAAGCTATTGCTGCCCCTGTCTTCGCCCCCGCTGCAGTCAAAGTGAGCAGTGAAGAAGTCCAGGCCCTTCCCGTTGCCCCCTTCGCCACCCCCTTCGCCGCCCCCATTGCTGCCCCCTTGGCCTACTCTTCTCCCTTAGCTTACTCCAACGTCAACTTGGATGTGCCTGCCCCCGTCCCCGCTGGTGACGCCCCTGCATGGGAAGAATTGTTTTCCCAGGAAAAAGTCTTGGCCCCGGCTCGCGCTGTCTCCAAGATCACCCCTCAGATCACCAACGTCGTCCCTGAAGCCAAAATCGAAAAGGTGTCCATCGACGTGCCCATCGCTAAGCCTTTCGCCCACCCCGTCCCTGTGGCCGTCCCTACCCCCGTGGCTCAACCCTACGCCCACCCTGTACCCGTGCCCGTAGCTA